>MJUT01052391.1:402140-449433 GCA_002080005.1 Gigantidas platifrons
TCTATTGTTTTTCTTAAATAATGGTTTGACCCGTGCTGATTTTAATTGATCGGGAACTATACCACTCGTTATTGATAAATTTACAATGAAATTGATGGGCTTTGTTAGTGTTGTAGCCGCATCTTTGACGAACCTTGCTGGAATGTCGTCTAACCCTGTGCTTTTAAATGAATTAAGATGACACAATTCCTTATATATAAATTCATCGGACACAGGACTTATTTGAAGTTGTAATCTATTGATATTAACTCTACTATGCAACTGTTGGAAAAGAGTAGAGGTTACGTGGAATATATTTGGAGATGGAGGCAACTTTTCAACAAGCTTCGATGCCACGGTTGTGAAAAAATTATTGAAAATGTTCGCGATGTCATTTAAATTATGACAATTTTGACCATCCACCTTCAGAACAACACAAGCATTGTTTTTTTGTTTTGAACTATAACCTAAAGTTTTCAGCTGTTCCCATAATTTTTTCGGAGCGTTTTTGTTTTCTTCAATTTTATTTGCGACGTATTCTTCTTTAGCCTTTTTTCATTTCTTTGTACCAACTTTCGCAATTTACAGTAATCCAAATATAAATGTTTACTACCTGTTTTTTTATATGATATTAAATATTGATCTCGTTTTCTAATATTATCTAAAATTTCTGAAGTCATCCATGGTTCGGAATTCTGTTTAATTTTTATTTCTTTATATGGAGCTATTGAATTTAAAGTTGATTGAAATAATTTTCGAAAAATTTCCCATGCTTGATTTACGTTTCTGCATAGATAGAGTTCCGACCAGTCAGTTTGTTCAAGTTTTTCTATAAAGGCTTCTTGTGTATAATGTTTTAATGATCGTATACGTACAGTACTCTGCTTACCTGTGTGTTCTCTAGTTGTTTTTCTAGTGCAAAAAATGGCAAAATGGTCACTAATTCCAACCTCAATGACACCGGATTGGCAAATCTTTTCACTAGTATTACATAAAATATGGTCTATTAATGAACTACTGGATGATGAAATTCGCCAAGAATTATGATTTCACACTCCGGTCTTATTTTGTTCAGAATAAGGTCAAACAGTTCCAGAAAATTGTTTTGCTTTGGTGGCCTATAGCAAGTTCCTACTATTATAGGTTTGGATTTAGGTAACAACAACTCTATCCATACAGATTCTAGCTCATTGACTGAGATGTCTTGTACTAAAGTAAAAGAAATGTCATCTCTAATATAAGAGCAAACTCCACCGCCATTTCTAGTTCTATCCTTCCTCACAATACTGTAATTTTCAATCCAGATTTCTGCATCGGTAACAGAATCGTCGAGCCATGTTTCCGAAATAGATATCACTGCGGCTTTGGTTTTACATGCAATAATTTTTAATTCTGATATTTTTGGGAGCAGTGACCTAGCATTAAGATGAATAAAATGAAGGCCCTTTTGTTTAGAAAATTTAAAATGGTCCGAATCTTCAAATGAAGTTTTGGGTTCAAAATTTTTTTTTTTTTTCAAAAGACTGATGTTGATCTTCTACAACATTTTTATTTTGATTAAAAGGAAGGGATTTGATTGTACATTGATCGCAAATAAAAGAATTGTGTACATCATTTTGCGTTTTTTCTTTAGAAATATGGTTGCTAGTGATATTTGTACATTTTATGTGGGTTTTCTGGTCGCAAATAGAGCAGTTGATAGATTTACTACTTTTTATGACACCCTTTGAACATTTACTACACGGATATTTTGGATTCCGTTTAGATGGATTTGGCCCTGGATGTGGATGGATATCACCACTTTGTAAGAGAAAGAATAGAAAAAGAGACCCGGTAGAGGTTTTGGAAAAAGTGTGCTTACCAGAGTTGACAAAAATATTTTTCATTCGTGCATGACGAGTTCCATGATCAAAATGAATTTCGACTGTCAAAAATATTTTTATATCAAAGATTAAAACCTTTCCAAAATCACTTTTTTGGAAAGAATTTAGACCAGAAAAGTAAAAATAATTATGTCTACATATTAAATTTGTAGGGGGAATTGACAATTTGTAATAGTTATTGATATAACCAGCAATAAAAACATAAAATGCGGAGACCAAAAACACACCTCGTCCACCCGTCATGCTGACCTTGACCTTTTGTACGCCCATGTTTATATTGTCATTCATTTATTCTGCTGTTGTGCTGTCCATGTTTATGTTGTCATTCATTGACCCTGCTATTGTACTCTCCATGTTTATTTTTCCTTCATTTATTCTGCTATTGCATTGTCCATGTGTGTGTTGTCATTCAGTGACTCTGCTATTGTAGTGATTATGTTTATGTTGTCATTCATTGACCTTGCTATTGTACTGTCCATTTTTTGTTGTTTCCACTGACACTGCAATTGTACTGTCCATGTATATGGTGTCATTCCTTGATCCTGTTATTGCACTCTCCATGTTTATTTTGTCATTCATTGACTCTGCTATTGTAGTGTTTATGTTTATGTTGTCATTCATTGATATTGCTATTGTAATGTCCATGTTTATGTTGTCATTCATTGACCCTGTTATTGTACTGTCCATGTTTTGTTGTTTCCACTGACATTGCAATTGTACTGTCCATGTATATGGTGTCATTCCTTTATCCTGTTATTGCACTCTCCATGTTTATGTTGTCATTCATTGACTCTGCTATTGTATTGTCCATGTTTATGTTGTCATTCAATGATTCTGCTGTTGTACTGTCCATGTTTATGTTGTCATTCATTGACTCTGCTAATTTACTGTAAAGTTTTTTTATCATTCAATGACTCTGCTAGTGTACTGTAAATGTTTGTTTTGTTATCCATTGACTCTGTTATTGTACTGTTAATGCATTTTGTGTCATTCATTGAGCCTGCTATAGTAGTGGACATGTCTATGTTGTCATTAATTGATCCTGCTATTGTACTTTCCATGTTTATGTTGTCATGCAGTGGCTCTGCTATTGTACGGTCCATTTTTATAGTGTCATTCACTGATCCTGCAACTGTACTCATTCATTGACTCTGCCCTTGTACTGTTAATGTTGTCATTCATTGACCCGGATACTATACTGCCCATTTTTATTTTACAATTCATTGACTCAGTTATTGTACTGTTAATGTTTATATTGACATTCCATGAACCTGCTATTGTACTCTTAATGTTTATGTTGTTATTCACTGACCCTGCAATTGTACTGTCCATGTTAATTTTGTCATTCATTGACTCTGCTATAGTACTGGTCATCTTTATTTTGTCATTAATTGACCTTACTATTGTACTCTCAATATTTATTTTGTCATTCATTTACTCTGCTATTACATTGCCCATGTGAGTGTTGTCATTCATTGACTCTGCTGTTGTAGTGCTTATGTTTATGTTTTCATTCATTGACCTTGCTATTGTACTGTACATGTTACTGTTGTCATTCATTGACCCTGTTATTGTACTGGTAATGTTTATGTTGACATTCCATGAACCTTGCTATTGTACTGTCCATGTTCATGTTGGCATTCATTTACTCTGCTATTGCATTGTTCATGTTGGTGTTGCCATGCATTGACCATGCTATTATACTGTCCATTTTAGATTGTCATTCACTGACCCTGATATTGTACTGTCCATATTTATGTTGTCAACCATTGTCCCTGTTAATGAACAGTCCATGTTTATTTTGTCATTCATTGACCCCGCCATTGCATTGTTTATGTTTATGTTGTCATTCACTGACCATGCAATTGTACTGTCCATGTTTATGTCGTCATTCATTTATCCTGCTATTGTACTCTCCATGTTTATGTTGTCATTCATTGACTCTGCTATTGTACCGCCCATGTTTATATTGTCATTCATTAATTCTGCTGTTGTGCTGTCCATGTTTATGTTGTCATTCATTGACCCTGCTATTGTACTCTCCATGTATATTTTTCCTTCATTTATTCTGCTATTGCATTGTCCATGTGTGTGTTGTCATTCAGGGACTCTGATATTGTAGTGATTATGCTTATGTTGTCATTCATTGACCTTGTTATTGTACTGTCCATTTTTTGTTGTTTCCACTGACACTGCAATTGTACTGTCCATGTATATGGTGTCATTCCTTGATCCTGTTATTGCACTCTCCATATTTATTTTGTCATTCATTGACTCTGCTATTGTAGTGTTTATGTTTATGTTGTCATTCATTGATATTGCTATTGTAATGTCCATGTTTCTGTTGTCATTCATTGACCCTGTTATTGTAATGTCAATTTTTTGTTGTTTCCACTGACACTGCAATTGTACTGTCCATGTATATGGTGTCATTCCTTTATCCTGTTATTGCACTCTCCATGTTTATGTTGTCATTCATTGACTCTGCTATTGCATTGTCCATGTTTATGTTGTCATTCATTGACTCTGCTATTGTAGTGTTTATATTTATGTTGTCATTCATTGATATTGCTATTGTAATGTCCATGTTTCTGTTGTCATTCATTGACCCTGTTATTGTACTGTCCATGTATATGGTGTCATTCCTTTATCCTGTTATTGCACTCTCCATGTTTATGTTGTCATTCATTGACTCTGCTATTGTATTGTCCATGTTTATGTTGTCATTCAATGATTTTGCTGTTGTGCTGTCCATGTTTATGTTGTCATTCATTGACTCTGCTAATTTATTGTAAAGGTTTTTTTAATCATTCATTGACTCTGATAGTGTACTGTACATGTTTGTTTTGTTATCCATTGACTCTGTTATTGTAATATTAATGCATTTGTGTGTCATTCATTGAGCCTGCTATAGTACTGGGCATGTCTATGTTGTCATTAATTGATCCTGCTATTGTACTTTCCATGTTTATGTTGTCATGCAGTGACTCTGCCATTGTACGGTCCATTTTTATAGTGTCATTCACTGATCCTGCAATTGTACTCATTCATTGACTCTGCCCTTGTACTGTTAACGTTGTCATTCATTGACCCTGATACTATACTACCCATGTTTATTTTACAATTCATTGACTCAGTTATTGTACTGTTAATGTTTATGTTGACATTCCATGAACCTGCTATTGTACTCTTAATGTTTATGTTCTCATTCACTGACCCTGCAATTGTACTGTCCATGTTTATTTTGTCATTCATTGACTCTGCTATAGTACTGATCATCTTTATTTTGTCATTAATTGATCCTGCTATTGTTCTCTACATTTTCATTTTTCATTCATTGACCCTGCTATTGTACTGCCCATGATTATGTTGTCATTCATTGACTCTGCTATTGTACTGTTAATGTTTATGTTGTCATTCATTGACCTTACTATTGTACTCTCAATATTTATTTTGTCATTCATTTACTCTGCTATTACATTGTCCATGTGAGTGTTGTCATTAATTGACTCTGCTATTGTAGTGCTTATGTTTATGTTTTCATTCATTGACATTGCTATTGTACTGTACATGTTACTGTTGTCATTCATTGACCCTGCTATTGTACTGGTAATGTTTATGTTGACATTCCATGAACCTGTTATTGTACTGTTAATGTTTATATTGTCATTCATTGACCTTGCTATTATACTGTCCATTTTAGGTTGTCATTCACTGAACCTGATATTGTACTGTTCATATTTATGTTGTCAACCATTGTCCCTGTTAATGAACTGTCCATGTTTATTTTTCATTCATTGACCCCACCATTGCATTGTTTATGTTTATATTGTCATTTACTGACACTGCAATTGTAATGTCCATGTTTATGTCGTCATTCATTTATCCTGCTATTGTACTCTCCGGGTTTATGTTGTCATTCATTGACTCTGTTATTGTACCGCCCATTTTTATATTGTCATTCATTTATTCTGCTGTTGTGCTGTCCCTGCTTATGTTGTCATTCATTGACCTTGCTATTGTACTGTCCATTTTTTGTTGTTTCCACTGACACTGCAATTGCACTCTCTATGTATATGGTGGCATTCCTTGATCCTGCTATTGTATTGTCCATGTTTATGTTGTCATTCATTGACTCTGCTATTGTAGTGTTTAAGTTTATGTTGTCATTCATTGATATTGCTATTGTAATGTCCATGTTTCTGTTGTCTTTCATTGACCCTGTTATTGTACTGTCCATTTTTTGTTGTTTCCACTGACACTGCAATTGTACTGTCCATGTATATGGTGTCATTCCTTTATCCTGTTATTGCACTCTCCATGTTTATGTTGTCATTCATTAACTCTGCTATTGTATTGTCCATGTTTATGTTGTCATTCAATGATTTTGCTGTTGTACTCTCCATGTGTATGTTGTCATTCATTGACTCTGCTAATTTACTGTAAAGGTTTTTTTATCATTCATTGACTCTGATAGTGTACTGTACATGTTTGTTTTGTTATCCATTGACTCTGTTATTGTAATGTTAATGCATTTTTGTGTCATTCATTGAGCCTGCTATAGTACTGGGCATGTCTATGTTGTCATTAATTGATCCTGCTATTGTACTTTCCATGTTTATGTTGTCATTCATTGTCCCCGCCATTGCATTGTTTATGTTTATGTTGTCATTCACTGACCCTGCAATTGTAATGTCCATGTTTATGTCGTCATTCATTTATCCTGCTATTGTACTCTCCATGTTTATGTTGTCATTCATTGACTCTGTTATTGTACCGCCCATGTTTATATTGTCATTCATTTATTCTGTTGTTGTACTGTCCATGTTTATGTTGTCATTCATTGACCCTTCCATTGTAATCTCCATGTTTATTTTTTCCTTCATTTATTCTGTTATTGCATTGTCCATGTGTGTGTTGTCATTCATGGACTCTGCTATTGTAGTGATTATGCTTATGTTGTCATTCATTGATCTTGCTATTGTACTGTCCATTTCTTGTTGTTTCCACTGACGCTGCAATTGTACTGTTCACGTATATGGTGTCATTCCTTGATCCTGTTATTGCACTGTCCATGTTTATTTTGTCATTCTTTGACTCTGCTATTGTAGTGTTTATGTTTATGTTGTCATTCATTGATATTGCTATTGTAATGTCCATGCTTCTGTTGTCATTCATTGACTCTGCTCTTGTACTGTTAATATGTATGTTGTCTTCATTGACCATGCTATTGTACTATCCATTTTTATGTTGTCATTCACTGACCCTGCAATTGTACTGTCCATGTTTATGTTGTATTTCATTGACTATTCTATTGCATTGTTCATGTTTATGTTGTCATGCATTGACCCTGCTATTGTACCGCCCGTGTTAGGTTGTCATTCACTGACCCTGTTATTGTACTGTCCATATTTATGTTATCAACCACTGTCCCTGTTATTGTACAGTCCATGTCTATTTTGTCATGCATTGTTCGTGCTATTGTATTGTTAATATTTATGTTGTCATTCACTGACCCTGCAATTGTACAATCCATGTTTATGTTGTCATTCATTGTTCCTGCTATTGTACTGTCCATTTTTGGTTGCCATTCACTGACCCTGCAATTGTACCGTTCATGTATAGTGTGTCACTCCTTGACCCTGCTATTTTAATTTCCATGTTTCTGTTGTCATTCATTGACTCTGCTCTTGTACTGTTAATGTTTATGTTGTCATTCATAGGCTCTGCTTTTATACAGTCCATGTTCATGTGTCATTCATTGATTATGCTATTGCATTGTTCATATTTATGTTGTCATGCATTGTCCATGTTAATGTACTCTGCATGTTTAGTTTTTCAATCATTGACCCTGCTATTGTACTGTCTATTTTTTGGTTGTCATTCACTGACCCTGCAACTGTACTGTCCAAGTATATGGTGTCATTCATTGACTCTGCTATTGTACCGCATATGTTTATGTTGTCATTCATTAATTCTGCTGTTGTACTGTCCCTGTTTATGTTGTCATTCATTGACCTTGGTAGTGTACTCTCCATGTTTATTTTGTCATTCATTTACTCTGCTATTGCAATGCCCATGTGTGTGTTGTCATTAATTGACTCTGCTATTGTGGTGCTTATGTTTATGTTGTCATTCATTGACCCTGTCATTGTATTTTTAATGTTTATGTTGTCATTCATTGACACAGCTATTGTACCGTCCATTTTTTGGTTGCCATTCACTGACCCTGCAATTGTACTGTCCATGTATATGGTGCCATTCCTTGACCCTGCTATTATACTCTCTATGTTTTATTTGTCATTCAATGACTCTGGTATTGTAGTGTTTATGTTTATGTTGTCATTCATTGACCTTGCTATTGTACTGTCCATGTTTCTGTTGTCATTCATTGACTCTGCTATTTTACTGTTAATGTTTATGTTGTCATTCATTGATCCTGCTATTGTACTCTACATGTCTATGTTGGCATTCATTCACTCTGCTATTGTACTGTCCATGTTTCTGTTGTCATTTATTGACCTTGCTATTGTACTGTTAATGTTTATTTTGTCATTCATTGTGCTGCTATTGTACTGTCCATGTTTATGTTGTTATTCATTGACTCTGCTAATGTACTGTAAATGTTTGTTTTGTCATTCATTTACCCTGCTATTGTACTGTTAATGCACATGTTGTCATTCATTGACACTGCTATAGTACTGGTCATCTTTATTTTTTCATTAATTGATCCTGCTATTGTACCGTCCATGTTCATTTTTTCATTCATTGTCCTGCTATTGTACTCTCCATGTCTATGTTGTCATTGATTGATTGTGCTGTTGTACTGTCCATGTTTATGTTGTTATTCATTGAATCGCTAATGTACTGTAAATGTTTGTTTTGTCATTCATTGACCCTGCTAGTGTACTGTTAATGCAAATGTTGTCATTCATTGACACTGCTATAGTACTTGTCATCTTTACTTTATCATTAATTGATCCTGCTATTGTACTGTCCATGTTCATTTTTTCATTCATTGTCCTGCTATTGTACTCTCCATGTTTATGTTGTCATTGATTGATTGTGCTGTTGTACTGTCCATGTTTATGTTGTTATTCATTGACTCTGCTAATGTACTGTAAATGTTTGTTTTGTCATTCATTTATCCTGCTATTGTACTGTTAATGCACATGTTGTCATTCATTGACCCTGCTATAGTACTGGTCATCTTTATTTTTTCATTAATTGATCCTGCTATTGTACTGGCTATGTTTATGTTGTCATGCAGTGAGTCTGCTATTGTACTCTTATTGTTTTAGTTGTCATTCATTAACTCTGTAATTGTACTTTCCATGTTTATGTTGTCATTCATTGATTCTGATATTGTACTGTCCATGTTTATGTTGTCATGCAGTGACTCTGCTATTGTACTCTTAATGTTTTTGTTGTCATTCATTGACTCTGTAATTGTACTGTCCATGTTTATGTTGTCATTCATTGACCCTGGTATTGTACCGCCCATGTTTATGTTGTCATTCATTAATTCTGCTGTTGTACTCATTCATTTACTCTGCTATTACATTGCCCATGTGTGTGTTGTCATTCATTGACCCTGCTATTGTAGTGCTTATGTTTATGTTGTCATTCATTTACTTTGCTATTGTTCTGTCCATGTTTCTGTAGTCATTCATTAACCATGCTATTGTACTGTTAATGTTTATGCTGTCATTCCATGAACCTATTATTGTACTGTTAATGTTTATGTTGTCAACCATTGTCCCTATTAATGTACTGTCCATGTTTATTTTGTCATTCATTGACCCTGCCATTGTATTTTTAATGTTTATGTTGTCATTCATTGACCCTGTTATTGTACTGTTAATTTGTATGTTGTCATTCATTGACCCCGCTATTGTACTGTCCATTTTTTGGTTGTCATTCACTAACCCTGCAATTGTACTGTCCATGTATATGGTGTCATTCCTTGCACCTGCCATTGTACTCTCCATGTTTACGTTGTCATTTACTGACCTTGCTATTGTACTGTCCATGTTTCTGTTGTCATTCATTGACCCTGCCGTTGCATTTGTAATGTTTATGTTGTTATTCATTGATCCTGCTATTATAGTGCTTATGTTTATGTTGTCACTCATTGACCTTGCTATTGTATTGTCCATGTTTCTGTTATCATTCAATGACCCTGCTATTGTACTATTAATGTTTATTTTATCATTCATTGTCCTGCTATTGTACTCTCCATGTTTATGTTGTCATTCATTGATTCACCTGTTGTACTGTCCATGTTTATGTTGTTATTCATTGACTCTGCTAGTGTACTGTAAATGTTTGTTTTGTCATTCATTTACCCTGCTATTGTACTGTCCATGTTTATGTTGTCATGCCATCTTGTTTTATTGTCATCCTCAAAAGAAGGTTTACACACTTGTTTGAATAATTTAAGTATTTTTTTTCAAAAATGGAAGCTGTTGGTAAATTTTAACAAGACAAAATGCATGTTATTCAACACACAAGGTCGTTTGATACAAAATAAATTTAATATTGATGGAAACATAATTGAAAATGTGAGAAATTATTGTTACTTTGGAGTAAATTTTTCTATATCAGGATCATTTTCCGTTGCAAGAACAAAAATTTATAAAAAGAGACTGAAGACCTTTTTCAAATTCAGCATGAGTTTTAATGATAAAAAAACATCTATAAAGACGGTCCTCTATATATTTGACTACAAAGTCAAAGCAGTATTAATGTATGGTTCTGAAATTTGTGGGTTGTTTTCTTCCTAATAAACTAAAATCACACACGTCTTTTTTAACATTTGTAATGACAGTATAATAGAAAAACTAAATATTAAATCATGTAAATATATTCTTGGTGTACCTAGAAGATGTACCAACTCTAGTGTTATTTCTCAACTGTATTTTAGTATAATTATAAATCTGGTTAAATACTGGATCAGACTAGAAAAACTGACAATATATTGTTAAAATAATCTTTAATAATATCAAAGAATATACATGAAAATGGTTGTACAAGTTGGATTAGTTGTATATACAATATACTTCAATTTTTAGATATCTCTCCTAAATATATTTTACAGGGAAATATTAATGTTAAAAAACTGTTAATTAAAAAACTAACTTTCATTTATGGAAATGTTTGGAAAAGTGATTTTTTTAATGATGTAAGGAAGGACACGAACAAGAAAAACAAACTACGTACGCTTAGACTTTTTAATTTGAATACTATTTTGAATCCCTTCCTTACTCAGAGAGAAATATTTTCACAAAATTCCGAATCGGTGTTCATAATTTAGAAATTGAAAAGGGTAGACATAAGAATCTGCCAGAATACAAACGTATTTGTACTTTATGTAATTGTGAAGTTAAAGATGAGATACACTTTTTAATGAGTTGAACAAAATTCAAAACTTTTAGAGAAAACCATTTAGGCTGTATTTTCAAATTATATCCTAGCGCAGAAAATTACAAACTACTGATAAATTTATTCGGCTAATGAGTAGTGAAAATCAAAATGTACTGAAAGAGTTGGTAAAAATGATAAAAAAATATTAACAAATGAAAGAAACACTATGTTAGAACAAACAGTGAAAACGCTAATGAAAAGAATAGAAAGCCTAGAACTAACAAACATACATGGCAACCACCCTGAAACCAACAAAGGCAACAGTGGGACAAAAAACGATTCAAACTTCTCTCGTAATAATGACAGCATGGCAGACTACTTCAACCACAGGTTCATACGGATGCACCAGAAGCTAACAGACGTAGTGTTTGACAATATCGAAAAGCATATCGACTGTATGATCAGTGGAGAAACAAACATAATTAACAAAAACAGCAATGAAGAAGGGCAAATGCAAGGTCATAATAATGAAGTAAAACCCTGCTCTCAGAGAGAACCAGACTCGTCCGGAAGAATGTACAACGACAATTTGGCCACATCCAAGGACAATGAAGCCTATGTGGCAGGACAACCGCTGTTCTATACAAAACCAAACCCTCAAGCAGCAAAGGTAACAGCATCGCAACAAAGTTAGCAAAGTCCGCCACTTCATCCAGGTCAACCTACTAGAAGTGTACCTAGAGAAGAACAAAACGGCAACAGGTATATCCCACTAAACCCAAGGACAGCAACAAGTGTGCCTTTTTTAGTGAACAGCAATCCACTTTGAATGAACAGACATCAATATTAAACAAAGAAAACCGTGAGAATAGGATTAAATTGACTTCATACAACTGTAAAAACATTAAAACCTGTGGTAATTCAATTATCAAAATTCTGAAGGACAATGTCATTATTTTGATACAAGAACATTGGCTTTTTCATTCACAAACCAGTATTATCTCGGACATTAATAGTGACATCAACTTCGTAGCAAAGGGGATGGATATAAATGACCCACTCCTACCGGTAGCATTACCTAGAGGGTATGGAGGTGTCGGCATTTTATGGGAAAAAAACATTGACCACCTTGTCAGGAACTTACCAGACGGCTCCAAAAAAATCCAATGTATTGAACTTGAAGGTGCAAAGAGAAGCGTAATTATTATATGCGTGTATATGCCAGCTAATGGAAGCAAGAACCATCAGGAGTGCATAGATGAACTTCAGGAAATATACTTGAAATACGAACATTCCCATGACATCATTATAGGAGGTGATATTAACGAAGACCTCAACAAACATAAACTGAACAACACAAGAAAGGCTTATTTAAAAAATGTCTTCAACAAGTTTCGGTTGCAATACGAAAATGTAGGAAACACATTCACCAACTCCAAAGGATGTGAGTGCTCAGAAATCGATTATTTCATACAAAATATTCCACAACAACAAGCAATAGCAGAGAAATCGATCATCCGAATCGATACCAACACTTCATATCATTACCCAATTAACATGTCCTTTAAATGGGAACACAACAAGGATGACAACTTGAAGATATCAAACCCAAAGGGAAAAATCAAATGGGAAAAATAGATAAAGATCTATACAGAGCTATGGTAACAGAAAAGTCAACAGCATTGTATGAAAAAATGCGAACAACACCAATCAGTTCACAGGAAGCAATAACTCAAGTAAACACACTGCTCACATCCGCTGCCCAAATATGCTTAGGAAGCAAAGCTACCTATCAAGCAAAACCCAAACTAAAGGTAAGGAATGCTGATATAAAGGTTGCACTGAATGAAAAACGCAACTCGTACAACATCTGGCTAAAGAATGGACAACCGAATGATCCTACCAACCACCTACTGTTACAGAAAAAACATACCAAAAATAAATTCCGTAGAGCTGTCAGAATAGAGGTAGCGCGGCAAAAAGAGATAGAAAAAGTCAATATAATGGAGGCACGATCAAACAACATGGAACTATTTCACAAGTTGATTCAGAAAAATCGTAAAAAAGGCCTTGCACATATTCAGGACATAAATGTGAATGGCAAAACATATTCATGGTCCGATGAGATAATACTAGGATTCGAAGAGCATTTTTGTAGTGTGTCAACCTTCGATAAATCCGTACATAAGGAGATCAGATATCACCAACAAGTCGAAATGGAGAATAAATACATTACAAAAATGTCAAAAGAGGAACTAATATTACCTGTAACCGAAGAAGAACTAGCAACTGCAATAGCATCCATTAATAAGAAAAAATCGGCTGACTATCACAACTTAACAATAGAACATATACTACATGCAAGTGAAAATATAATTACTGTCCTAACGGATATCATAAACAGTATATTCCTAGAAGGAGATATACCAGAGGTCCTAAAAATTGTGTACTACTATCTCCTATATTCAAAAACAAAGAAAGCAAAAACGATCCCATCAACTATTGGGGAATAACAGTTCTTCCTGTAATTAGTAAGATCGTCGAAGCAGTGATCAGAGATAGAATACAACCATTGATCCATAATATGCAAAATCCAACGCAAAGAGGGTTTACAAAAGGATCGTCCCCCATGAATGCTGCTCTGCCTGTCGAAGAAGCATACAGAATGCTAACCGACGAAAAGCAAAATGGGCATCTTGTACTTCTCGATGCGAAAGCTGCATTAAAAAAAAATCTTCATTCACATCTGTTTCGTCGTATGTACCATGCGGGAATTCAGGACAAAACGTGGACTATTATTAAGAGCTTACACCACAATGCGGAAAGCTGTATAAAATGGGCAGGAATCACGACCAATTGTTTGAAGATTGGTATGGGAGGCCGGCAAGGAGGTATCCTTAGCACTGATCTCTATAAACTATATATCAACCCACTATTAGACCGGTTGCAAGATGTAGGTAAAGGACTGAGAATAGGAAACATCAACGTTAGCAACACAGGATGTGCCGTCGATGTCGCACTACTCAGCACTCAGCTCAGTGATGCACATATCATGGTCAACATGGCTCTTGACTTTGCGAATATCGAGGGATATGAATTACAACCAAAGAAAAGTGTAGCAATCCACATTAGAGGAAACAACCAACGAAAAACTTAATATGGGAAATATCACCTTGCCCCAGGTGGAGCAAGCTACTCATTTAGGTATCATAAGAACAACAACGATGAAATACAATATCAAAATCAATGTTGATGAAAATATAGCTAAAGCAAGACGTAGGGCATACAGTCTATTCGGATGTGAATTTCATGGACACAACGGTCTGGATCCCGAGTCCTTTTTACACATCTACACAACCTACATAACACCAGTACGGCTTTACGGTATGGAGCTATTAATACCGTCCCCAAAACCTCTTGACCAACTATAACTTTTCCAGAAAAGGACATTAAAACAAATCCTGGCATTACCGATGAGCTGTCCAGACCTAGCCGTGTATATATTAACTGGAATTCTACCAATAGAAGCACAAATTCATATAAAAGCCCTCACATTCTTCAACAACGTCTGTCATCAGGGCGAAAAAAACACTGAGAAAAAGTTGACAGGAAGACACCTAACCGTTAATGATGAATCTAGTAACAGCTGGTTTATTTGTGTCAACAAAATACAACGAAAATACGACCTGAAAGAGACGTACAACTATTTGGACAATCCTATCAAAAAATCACGATGGATCTCGCTGGTGAAATCAAGAGTGAATGACCACTGGTGTACCCAGCTAACAACTCTAGCACAACTCTACGCAGGATTGCAATATCTTAGTAACCACAACCTGAGAAAGTGCAAAATACATCCTATTTGAAGCACGGATGCTACTCATCATTAGACATCAGTAGAATTCCAGTGAAATTAAGACTCATAACCGGGACATACGTGCTGCAAACAAAACTCATTATATACAACAGAAATGAAACTGACCCAACATGCCTGCAATGTGGAGCAGCTGAAGAAAATGTACCACACTTTATTCTTCAAGGTGAAAAACTACAAGCGGAGAGAGTGGCTTTACTGCCCGAGATCAACGCTATATGACAAAATGAGCTCCAAAATAATGAAAATGTTACGGACTTGAGCGGAGTTGACCAACTACAACTGCTAATGGACAATACAATCAAGGTGAAACCTATCAAGAAAAACTCAGCCAGCGCAGCCAGACTCGAAGGTATGTCAAGGAGATTAATGTTCAAACTGCATATTAAGAGAACAAAGATTCTGGAGAGTCATAGATACAAATTACAGACAACAATGAAGAAACGGATCTAACATTGCGAAAAGGGGCAGGGGAGAGCCGACCGGGAATTGCCCACCCAAGGATTCATTATAATAATAAACTGTGATAATTGTGTTAGATTTTAGACTTTGAAGATGACGTTTTAGATCTTAGACTGTATATACGATTCGTTTTAGATTTTAAAATGTGAAAATTACTTCTTAGATTTTAGAAACTATACGCACAGAGACTTTTAGATTTTAAAAAGTAATGTGTCTTCTTAAATTTGTACATACAATACGTGCAACATGCATACTTTAAATGTAATATCGGTTCAATCGTTGTGGATTGCATTGCTTTAACTTGATTTGATAAACTTTTTATATCCCCTGTGAATAAACTTGAGTCTTAGTGTACCTAAATTCTATTCATGGATACGGAGGTGATGGGACTTTCACTTACACAGCACTGTACAACGCACCGCCACCAAACACACGTTAATCATACGACACAGTATGGTTCTCCTTTGAAGGGGGTAACGATACAGAGGTAAGGTAAGGTTAACGGGTTAACTGTAGCTTTACTATATGATTGACTTGATTTATTAATAAATAACTAAACCTTGAATAGTTTATGCTATACATTTGTAATGCTAGTATATTAAATTAAATTCATGTATACATAGTGCCATGCGTGTTTCTATTCCCAGTTTGTCTCCTCCATTTATATATAGGTATAATCTGCATGTATATGTACATAAAATGTATATGTCAGGGATTGATCATTAATACATTATCCGTGTGCCTCCTAATACATGTGCAAATAATAGTGTAATTGTTTTTTATAGCTGTTGATATAAATGTCATGAATCATATGTAAATCATTCCAATCATTGTAACTAAATTGATTGTGATTATTCTTCTCATCTTGGGCGCTGTGATTAGCAATGCAATTTTTTGTATTTGTATCTTTTATTTGTCTGCACGTGGACCTTTGTTTCAATGATATAACATTATAAACATACACGCCGTTGAATCTATCTGATACAAAGTAATAGAACATGCTTATTTTTAATACTTTGTTCTCGCCAGGTTATAGCTAAAATTTGTCACAAAATCATTTCCACATTCCTAATTTGATTTTAAGATTATACGCTTTAATAAGAATTGTTTTGTTTTCGACCGACTGACTGATATCCGGTGTACAAGTACACTTGGTACTTGTAAGCAAACAATAGATGATAAATTAATACCAAATAGGAAATTCACATGTTGTTGCAACATTAAAATAGAGGACACATATTTTCTTTGCTGTATCACTTCATTAAAGGGACATAGCTCCTATAAACACAACGACTTAAAGTTGTGAGTTCTCTTTCTACCTATGAAGAGATGTAACTAAAATTAGATGTGTGTTGTATCACTTCATTAAAGGGAAATAACTCCTATTAACACGACGACTTAGAATTGTGACTTCCCTTTCTACCCATGACGAGATGTAACTAAAATAGATGTGTGTTGTATCATTTTATAATGGTGATACTCTAACATATAACGACATCCCACGTGGGATCATGTCAGAGAACATTACATTCATCTTGTGTGTAGGAAGTCAATGGTAGGACAAGGTGAAGGTTAATGTCGAATACTAAACGGTGTATCGGTTTTTTTACAATATAGTTAATCCGTTTATGTTTTTCTGGCTATCACTTTTTTTCAGTTTTGATGGTCAAATAGTTTGCTTAATATTTAGTGTCGATTCTGTTACACAATATACTAAGACGAGTGCCACTAATGGAGCAGAAACTGCTTATAATTGCGTTCACCACCGGTTTGTAATGGGGTTCATGTTACTCGATCTTTAGTTTCATATGTATATCTTGTATATTGTTGTTTGTCCGTTTGTAGTTTTCTCCTTTGGCCATTTCGTTGTCTGTTCCTCTTCGATATGCGGATTCTGATTACCCGTTTGGTATCTTCAAACTCTTCATAGATTTGTAAGCCAGACTTTTATTTTCCACGTTTGATTTATCAATTACTTAATTGTAAGATGACGTTATTAAAGTGTGTGACATTGATGGTTACTGGTAGATATAACATTACCTAGATAGTTTTGCTGTATTAACTTACCTTTTAGTGTTTGCAGGGTTCCGTCGTAGTCGTGATCGTGTCTTAGTTGGATTTACAACTACCTGTGCAATATGTGCTTATCGGAAATAAAGTTGTGAATCCGAACCTTATTCATGGCGAGGTGTACTGGAAACAACAAAGTTTGGTAGTGACATACGGAGAATACAGAACACAGTATACATGTACATCTTTGTTTTCTTTTGTCTGTTTCAAGAGAATACTGTGAATACAGAACCCAGTAGACATGTACAGCTATGTTTTCTTTTTTCTGTTTCCAGAAAAAAACTAATAATGCAGAACCCAGTAAACCTGTACATCTATGTTTCCTTCTCTCTGTTTCCAGAAAAATACTGAGAATATAGAACCCAGTATACATGTACAGCTATGTTTTCTTCTTTCTGTTTCCAGAGAATACTGAGAATACGGAACCCAGTATACATGTACATGTATGTTTTCGTCTGTCTGTTTCCAGAAAATACTGAGAATACAGAACCCAGTATACATGTACATGTATGTTTTCGTCTGTCTGTTTCCAGAAAATACTGAGAATACAGAACCCAGTATACTTGTACATCTATGTTTCCTTCTTTCTGTTTCCATAGATTACTGAGAATACAGAACCCAGTATACATGCACATCTATGTTTTCTTCTGTCTGTTTCCAGAGAATACGGAAAATACACAACCCAGTATACATCTACATCTATGTTTTCTTCTGTCTGTTTCAAGAGAATACTGAGAATACAGAACCCAATATACATATAAAGCAATGTTTTCTTCTGTCTCTTTCAAGAGAATACTGAGAATACAGAACCTAGTATACACGTACAGCTATGCTTTCTTCCTTCTGCTTCCAGAGAATACTGAGAATACGGAGCCCAGTACAGTATATATGTACATATATTATTTCTTCTTTCTGTTTCCATAAAATATAGAGAATACAGAACCCTGTATACATGTACATCTATGTTTTCTCCTTTCTGTTTCCATAGAATACTGAGAATACAGAACCCAGTATACATGCACATCTATGTTTTCTTCTGTTTCCAAAGAATACGGAGAATACAGAACCCAGTATACATGTACATATATGTTTTCTTCTGTCTGTTTCAAGAGCATACTGAGAATACAGAACCCAATATACATATAGAACTATGTTTTCTTCTCTCTGCTTCCAGAGAATACTGAGAATACGGAGCCCAGTACAGTATACATGTACATGTATGTTTTCTTCTTTCTGATTCCAGAAAATACTGAGAATAGAGAACCCAGTATATATTTACAGCAATGTTTTCTTCTTTCTGTTTCAGAGAATACTGATAATACATGACCAAGTATACATGTACATCTATGTTTTCTTCTTTCTGTTTCCAGAAAATACTGAGAATACAGAACCAAGTATACATGTACAATTATGTTTTCTTCTTTCAGTTTCCAGTAAATACTGAGAATATGGAACCCTCTATACATTGACATATATGTTTTCTTCTGTCTGTTTCAATAGAATATGGAGAATACAGAACCCAGCATACATATAAAGCTATGTTTTCTTCTGTCTCTTTCAAGAGAATACTGAGAATACAGAACCTAGTATACACGTACAGCTATGCTTTCTTCCTTCTGCTTCCAGAGAATACTGAGAATACGGAGCCCAGTACAGTATATATGTACATCTATTATTTCTTCTTTCTGTTTCCATAAAATATAGAGAATACAGAACCCAGTATACATGTACATCTATGTTTTCTCCTTTCTGTTTCCATAGAATACTGAGAATACAGAACCCAGTATACATGTACATGTATGTTTTCGTCTGTCTGTTTCCAGAAAATACTGAGAATACAGAACCCAGTATACTTGTACATCTATGTTTCCTTCTTTTTGTTTCCATAGATTACTGAGAATACAGAACCCAGTATACATGCACATCTATGTTTTCTTCTGTCTGTTTCCAGAGAATACGGAAAATACACAACCCAGTATACATCTACATCTATGTTTTCTTCTGTCTGTTTCAAGAGAATACTGAGAATACAGAACCCAATATACATATAAACCTATGTTTTCTTCTGTCTCTTTCAAGAGAATACTGAGAATACAGAACCCAATATACATATAGAGCTATGTTTTCTTCTCTCTGCTTCCAGAGAATACTGAGAATACGGAGCCCAGTACAGTATATATGTACATCTATGATTTCTTCTTTCTGTTTCCAGAAAATATAGAGAATACAGAACCCAGTATACATGTACATGTATGTTTTCTTCTGTCTGATTTCAGAAAATACTGAGAATAGAGAACCCAGTATATATGTACAGCAATGTTTTCTTCTTTCTGTTTCAGAGAATACTGATAATACATAACCAAGTATACATGTACATCTATGTTTTCTTCTTTCTGTTTCCAGAAAATACTGAGAATACAGAACCAAGTATACATGTACAATTATGTTTTCTTCTTTCAGTTTCCAGTAAAAACTGAGAATATGGAACCCTGTATACATTGACATAAATGTTTTCTTCTGTCTGTTTCAATATAATACGGAGAATACAGAACCCAGCATACATGTACATCTATGTTTTCTTCTGTTTCCAAAGAATATGGAGAATACAGAACCCAGTATACATGTACATCTATGTTTTCTTCTGTCTGTTTCAAGAGCATACTGAGAATACAGAACCCAATATACATATAGAGCTATGTTTTCTTCTCTCTGCTTCCAGAGAATACTGAGAATACGGAGCCCAGTACAGTATATATGTACATCTATGATTTCTTCTTTCTGTTTCCAGAAAATATAGAGAATACAGAACCCAGTATACATGTACATGTATGTTTTCTTCTTTCTGATTTCAGAAAATACTGAAAATAGAGAACCCAGTATATATGTACAGCAATGTTTTCTTCTTTCTGTTTCAGAGAATACTGATAATACATAACCCAGTATACATGTACATCTATGTTTTCTTCTTTCTGTTTCCAGAAAATACTGAGAATACAGAACCAAGTATACATGTACAATTATGTTTTCTTCTTTCAGTTTCCAGTAAATACTGAGAATATGGAACCCTGTATACATTGACATAAATGTTTTCTTCTGTCTGTTTCAATAGAATATGGAGAATACAGAACCAAGTATACATGTACATCTATGTTTTCTTCTTTCTGTTTCCAGCAAATACTGAGAATATAGAACCCAATTTATATGTACAACTATGTTTTCTTCTTTCTGTTTCAGAGAATACTGAGAATACAGAGCCCAGTATACATGTACATCTATGTTTTCTTCTGTCTGTTTCCAGATTTTGATTTGATTTTGATTTTTGGTGTTTTAACGCCACTTTCAACAATATTTCATCTATATCATGGCAACCAGTTTTAGTGGTGGAGGAAGCCGGAGTACCCGGAGAGAAACACCGAACATGGGCAAGCAACTGGTAAACTTTATCACTTGCGCTGCCCAATCGAATGCATCCTTTTTGTAATTTACAAAGCCGGGCGCGAACCCACGCCGTATTGGTGATAGGCTTGTATGAGTTGTTAGATCCAGGGACCTAACTCATTGAGCCCCTATTAGAGTACAGCTATGTTTTCTTCTTTCTGTTTCCAGAAAAAAACTGATAATGCAGAACCCAGTATACATGTACATCAATGTTTCCTTCTTTCTGTTTCCAGAAAATACTGAGAATATAGAACCCAGTTTACATGTACATATCTGTTTTCTTCTCTCTGTTTCCAGAGAATACGAAGAATACAGAACCCAGTATACATGTACAGCTATGTTTTATTCTTTCTGTTTCCAGAGAATACTGAGAATACAGAGTTCAGTATACATGTACATCTATGTTTTCTTCCTTCTGTTTCCAGAGACTACTGAGAATACAGAACCAAGTATACATGTACAATTATGTTTTCTTCGTTCAGTTTCCAGTAAATACTGAGAATATGGAACCCTGTATACATTGACATATATGTTTTATTCTGTCTGTTTCAATAGAATACGGAGAATACAGAACCCAGCATACATGTACATCTATGTTTTCTTCTTTCTGTTTCCAGCAAATACTGAGAATACAGAACCCAATTTATATGTACAACTATGTTTTCTTCTTTCTGTTTCAGAGAAAACTGAGAATACAGAGCCCAGTATACATGTACATCTATGTTTTCTTCTTTCTGTTTCCAGATATTGATTTGATTTTGATTTTCGGAGGGAGCCGGAGTATCCGAAGAGAACCGCTGACCATGGGCAAGAAACTGGTAAACTTTATCACTTGCGGCTGCGAGTCCAGTGCACCCTTTTTTTGTAATTTACAAAGCCGGGCGCGAACCCACGCCGTATTGGTGATAGGCTTGTATGAGTTGTTAGATCCAGCGACCTAACTCATTGAGCCACCCGGGCCCCTATTAAAGTACATCTATGTTTCCTTCATTCTGTTTCCAGAGAATACGGAGAATACAGAACCCAGTATACATGTACAGCTATGTTTTATTCTTTCTGTTTCCAGAGAATACTGAGAATACAGAGTTCAGTATACATGTACATCTATGTTTTCTTCCTTCTGTTTCCAGAAAATACTGAGAATATAGAACCCAGTATACATGTACATATCTTTTTTCTTCTGTCTATTTCCAGAGAATACTGAGAATACAGAACCAAGTATACATGTACAATTATGTTTTCTTCTTTCAGTTTCCAGTAAATACTGAGAATATGGAACCCTGTATACATTTACATACATATTTTCTTCTGTCTGTTTCAATAGAATACGGAGAATACAGAACCAAGTATACATGTACATCTATGTTTTCTTCTTTCTGTTTCCAGAAAATACTGAGAATACTGAACCCAATTTATATGTACAACTATGTTTTCTTCTTTCTGTTTCAGAGAAAACTGAGAATACAGAGCCCAGTATACATGTACATCTATGTTTTCTTCTTTCTGTTTCCAGAAAATACTGAGAATATAGAACCCAGTATACATGTACATATATGTTTGCTGCTGTCTGTTTCAAGAGAATACTGAGAATACAAAATCTAGTATACATGTACAGCTATGTTTTCTTCTTTCTGCTCCCAGAGAATACTGAGAATACGTATCCCAGTACAGTATACATGTACATCTATGATTTCTTCTTTCTGTTTCAAGAGAATACTGAGAATACAGATCCCAATATACATATACAGTTATGTTTTCTTCTGTCTTTTTTCAAGAGAATACTGAGAATACAGAACCCAGTATACAAGTACAGCTATGTTTTCTTCTTTCTGTTTCCAGAGAATATTGAGAATACAGAGTTCAGTATACATGTACATCTATGTTTTCTTCTGTCTGTTTGCAGAGATTACGGAGAATACAGAACCCAGTTTACATGTACATCTATGTTTTCTTCTGTCTGTTTCAAGAGAATACTGAGAATACAGAACCCAATATACATATACACTATATTTTCTTCTGCCTGTTTCAAGAGAATACTGAGAATACAGAACCTAGTATACATGTAGAGCTATGTTTTCTTCTTTCTGTTTCCAGAGAATACTGAGTATACGGATCCCAGTATACCTGTACTTCTATGTTTTCTTCTTTCTGTTTGCATATAATACTGAGAATACCGAACCCAGTATACATGCACATTCTATGTTTTCTTCTGTCTGTTTCCACAGAAAACGGAGGATTACAGAACCCAGTATGCATGTACATCTATGTTTTCTTCTGTCTGCTTCAAGAGAATACTGAGAATACAGAACCCAATATACATTTACATCTATGTTTTCTTCTTTCTGTTTCCAGAAAATACCGAGAATACAGAACCAAGTATACATGTAAAATTATGTTTTCTTCTTGCTGTTTCCAGAAAATACTGATACTATGGAACCCTGTATACATTTACATATATGTTTTTTTCCGTCTGTTTCAAAAGAATACGAAGAATACAGAACCCAGTATACATGTACATCTATGTTTTCTTCCTTCCGTTTCCAGAAAATACTGAGAATATAGAACCAGTATACATGTACATATATGTTTTCTTCTGTCTGTTTGCAGAAAATACGGAGAATACAGAACCCAGTATACATGTACATCTATGTTTTTTTTCTGTCTGTTTCAAGAAAATACTGAGAATACACAAGGCAATATACATATACAGCTATATTTTCTTCTGTCTGTTTCAAGAGAATACTGAGAATACAGAACCTAGTATACATGTACAGCTATGTTTTATTCTTTCTGTTTCCAGAGAATACTGAGAATACGGATCCCAGTATACCTGTACTTCTATGTTTTCTTCTTTCTGTTTGCATAGAATACTGAGAATACCGAACCCAGTATACATGCACATTCTATGTTTTCTTCTGTCTGTTTCCACAGAAAACGGAGGATTACAGAACCCAGTATGCATGTACATCTATGTTTTCTTCTGTCTGCTTCAAGAGAATACTGAGAATACAGAACCCAATATACATTTACATCTATGTTTTCTTCTTTCTGTTTCCAGAAAATACTGAGAATACAGAACCAAGTATACATGTAAAATTATGTTTTCTTCTTGCTGTTTCCAGAAAATACTGATACTATGGAACCCTGTATACATTTACATATATGTTTTTTACCGTCTGTTTCAAAAGAATACGAAGAATACAGAACCCAGTATACATGTACATGTATGTTTTCTTCTTTCTGATTCCAGAAAATACTGAGAATAGAGAACCCAGTATATATGTACAGCTATATTTTCTTCTGTCTGTTTCAAGAGAATACTGAGAATACAGAACCTAGTATACATGTAGAGCTATGTTTTCTTCTTTCTGTTTCCAGAAAATACTGAGAATATAGAACCCAATATACATGTACATCTATGTTTTCTTCCTTCCGTTTCCAGAAAATACTGAGAATATAGAACCCAGTATACATGTACATATATGTTTTCTTCTGTCTGTTTGCAGAAAATACGGAGACTACAGAACCCAGTATACATGTACATCTATGTTTTTTTCTGTCTGTTTCAAAAAAATACTGAGAATACAGAACGCAATATACATATACAGCTATATTTTCTTCTGTCTGTTTCAAGAGAATACTGAGAATACAGAACCTAGTATACATGTACAGATATGTTTTATTCTTTCTGTTTCCAGAGAATACTGAGAATACAGAGTTCAGTATACATGTACATCTATTTTTTCTTCCTTCCGTTTCCAGAAAATACTGAGAATATAGAACCCAGTATACATGTACATCTATGTTTTTTTCTGACTGTTTCAAGAGAATACTGAGAATACCGAACGCAATATACATATACAGCTAAATTTTCTTCTGTCTGTTTCAAGAGAATACTGAGAATACAGAATCTAGTATACCTGTACTTCTATGTTTTCTTCTTTCTGTTTGCATAGAATACTGAGAATACCGAACCCAGTATACATGCACATTCTATGTTTTCTTTTGTCTGTTTCCACAGAATACGAAGATTACAGAACCCAATATGCATGTACATCTATGTTTTCCTCTGTCTGCTTCAAGAGAATACTGAGAATACAGAACGCAATATACATATACAGCTATATTTTCTTCTGTCTGTTTCAAGAGAATACTGAGAATACAGAACCTAGTATACCTGTACAGCTATGTTTTCTTCTTTCTGTTTCCAGAGAATACTCAGAATACAGAGTTCAGTATACATGTACATCTATGTTTTCTTCCTTCCGTTTACAGAAAATACTGAGAATATAGAACCCAGTATACATGTACATATATGTTTTCTTCTGTCTGTTTGCAGAAAATACGGAGACTACAGAACCCAGTATACATGTACATCTATGTTTTTTTCTGTCTATTTCAAGAAAATACTGAGAATACAGAACGCAATATACATATACAGCTATATTTTCTTCTGTCTGTTTCAAGAGAATACTGAGAATACAGAACCTAGTATACATGTACAGATATGTTTTATTCTTTCTGTTTCCAGAGAATACTGAGAATACAGAGTTCAGTATACATGTACATCTATTTTTTCTTCCTTCCGTTTTCAGAAAATACTGAGAATATAGAACCCAGTATACATGTACATCTATGTTTTTTTCTGACTGTTTCAAGAGAATACTGAAAATACCGAACGCAATATACATATACAGCTAAATTTTCTTCTGTCTATTTCAAGAGAATACTGAGAATACAGAACCTAGTATACCTGTACTTCTATGTTTTCTTCTTTCTGTTTGCATAGAATACTGAGAATACCGAACCCAGTATACATGCACATTCTATGTTTTCTTCTGTCTGTTTCCACAGAATACGAAGATTACAGAACTCAGTATGCATGTACATCTATGTTTTCTTCTGTCTGCTTCAAGAGAATACTGAGAATACAGAACCCAATACACATTTACATCTATGTTTTCTTCTTTCTGTTTCCAGAAAATACTGAGAATACAGAACCAAGTATACATGTAAAATTATGTTTTCTTCTTGCTGTTTCCAGAAAATACTGATACTATGGAACCCTGTTTACATTTACATATATGTTTTTTTCCGTCTGTTTCAAAAGAATACGGAGAATACAGAACCCAGTATACATGTACATACATGTTTTCTTCTGTCTGTTTGCAGAGAATACGGAGAATACAGAACCCAGTATACATGTACAACTATATTTTCTTCTGTCTGTTTCAAGAGAATACTGAGAATACAGAACCTAGTATACATGTAGAGCTATGTTTTCTTCTTTCTGTTTCCAGAGAATACTGCGAAAACAAAGCCCAGTACAGTATACATGTACATGTATGTTTGCTTCTTTCTGTTTCCAGAAAAAACTGATAATGCAGAACCCAGTATACATTTACATCTATGTTTCCTTCTTTCTGTTTCCAGAGAATACTGAGAATACAGAGTTCAGTATACATGTACATCTATGTTTTCTTCCTTCCGTTTCCAGAAAATACTGAGAATATAGAACCCAGTATACATGTACATATATGTTTTCTTCTGTCTGTTTGCAGAGAATACGGAGAATATAGAACCCAGTATACATGTACAGCTATGTTTTATTCTTTCTGTTTCCAGAGAATACTGAGAATACAGAACCCAGTATGCATGTACATCTATGTTTTATTCTTTCTGCTTCAAGAGAATACTGAGAATACAGAACCCAATATACATTTACATCTATGTTTTCTTCTTTCTGTTTCCAGAAAATACTGAGAATACAGAACCAAGAATACATGTAAAATTATGTTTTCTTCTTGCTGTTTCCAGAAAATACTGATACTATGGAACCCTGTATACATTTACATATATGTTTTCTTCCGTCTGTTTCAAAAGAATACGGAGAATACAGAACCCAGTATACATGTACATGTATGTTTTTTTCTTTCTGATTCCAGAAAATACTGAGAATAGAAACCCCAGTATATATGTACAGCTATGTTTTCTTCTTTCTGTTTTAGAGAATACTGAGAATACAGAACCAAATATACCTATACAGTTATGTTTTCTTCTGTCTTTTACAAGAGAATACTGAGAACACAGAACCCAGTATACAAGTACAGCTATGTTTTCTTCTTTCTATTTCCAGAGAATATTGAGAATACAGAGTTCAGTATACATGTACATCTATGTTTTCTTCCTTCTGTTTCCAGAAAATACTGATACTATGGAACCCTGTATACATTTACATATATGTTTTCTTCCGTCTGTTTCAAAAGAATACGGAGAATACAGAACCAAGTATACATGTACATACATGTTTTCTTCCTTCTGTTTCCAGAAAATAATGAGAATACAGAACCCAGTATGCATGTACATCTATATTTTCTTCTGTCTGTTTCAAGAGAATACTGAGAATACAGAACCTAGTATACATGTAGAGCTATGTTTTCATCCTTCTGTTTCCAGAGAATACTGAGAAAACCAAGCCCATTACAGTATACATGTACATGTATGTTTGCTTCTTTCTGTTTCCAGAAAAAAACTGATAATGCAGATCCCAGTATACATGTACATCTATGTTTTCTTCCTTCCGTTTCCAGAAAATACTGAGAATATAGAACCCAGTATACATGTACATATATGTATTTTTTCTGTCTCTTTGCAGAAAATACTGAGAATACAGAACCCAGTATACATGTACATCTATGTTTTTTCTGTCTGTTTCAAGAGAATACTGAGAATACAGACCGCAATATACATATACAGCTATATTTTCTTCTGTCTGTTTCAAGAAAATACTGAGAATACAGAATCTAGTATACATGTACAGCTATGGTTTCTTCTTTCTGTTTCCAGAGAATACTGAGAATACGGAGCCCAGTATACCTGTACATCTATGTTTTCTTCTTTCTGTTACCATAGAATACTGAGAATACCGAACCCAGTATACATGCACATTATATGTTTTCTTCTGTCTGCTTCAAGAGAATACTAAGAATACAGAACCCAATATACATTTACATCTATGTTTTCTTCTTGCTGTTTCCAGAAAATACTGATACTATGGAATCCTGTATACATTTACATATATGTTTTCTTCTGTCTGTTTCAAAAGAATACGGAGAATACAGAACCCAGTATGCATTTACATGTATGTTTTCTTCTTTCTGATTCCAGAAAATACTGAGAATAGAGAACCCAGTATATATGTACAGCTATGTTTTCTTCTTTCTGCTTCAAGAGAATACTAAGAATACAGAACCCAGTATACATTTACATCTATGTTTTCTTCTTGCTGTTTCCAGAAAATACTGATACTATGGAATCCTGTATACATTGACATATATGTTTTCTTCTGTCTGTTTCAATAGAATACGGAGAATAGAGATCCCAGCATACATGTACATCTATGTTTTCTTCTTTCTGTTTCCAGAAAACACTGAGAATATAGAACCCAGTATACATGTACATATATGTTTTCTTCCTTCTGTTTCAAGAGAATACTGAGAATACAAAACCCAGTATACATGTACATCTATGTTTCTACTGTCTGTTTCAAGAGAATACTGAGAATACAAAACCCAGTATACATGTACATCAATGTGTCTTCTGTCTGTTTCAAGAGAATACTGAGAATACAAAACCCAGTATACATGTACATCAATGTTTCTTCTGTCTGTTTCAAGAGAATACTGAGAATACAAATCCCAGTATACATGTACATCTATGTTTTCTTCTGTCTGTTTCAAGAGAATACTGAGAATACAGAATACAGTATTCATGTACATGTATGTTTTCTTCTTTCTGATTCTAGAAAATACTGATAACATATAATCCAGTATAAGTGTATATTTATGTTTTATTCTGTCTGGTTCCAGAGAATACTGAGAATACAGAACCCAGTATACATGTACATCTATGTTTTTTTCTTTCTGTTTCCAGAACATACTGAGAATACAGAACCAAATATACATGTAAAATTATGTTTTCTTCTTGCTGTTTCCAGAAAATAATGAGAATATGGAACCCTGTATACATTTACATATATGTTTTCTTCTGTCTGTGTCAAAAGAATACGGAGAATACAGAACCCAGTATACATGCACATCTATGTGTTCTTCTATCTGTTTCCAGAAAATGCTGATAATATATAACCCAGTATACATGTACATATATGCTTTCTTCTGTCTGTTTCCAGAAAATACTGAGAATACAGAACCCATTTTATGTGTACAACTATGTGTTCTTCTTTCTGTTTCAGAGATTACTCAGAATACAGAGCCCACTATACATGTACATCTTTGTTTTCTTCTTTCTGTTTCCAGAAAATACTGAGAATATAGAACCCAGTATACATGTAATATATATATTTTCTTCTATCTGTTTCCAGAGAATACTGCCAATACAGAACAGAGTATACATCTACATCTATGTTTTCTTCTTTCTGTTTTCAGAAACAAACTGAGAATACAGGAACCAATTTACATGTACATCTATGTTTTCTTCTTCCTGTTTCCAGAAAATACTGATAATATAGAACCAAGTAAACATTACATATATGTTTTATTCTGTCTTTTACCAGAGAATACTGAGAATACAGAACCCAGTATACATGTACAGCTAGGTTTTCTTCTGTCTGTTTTCAGAGAATGCTGAGAATACGAAGCTCAGTACAGTATACATGTACATCTATGTTTTCTTCTTTCTGTTTCCAGAAAATACTGAGAATAGAGAACCCAGTATATATGTACAGCTATGTTTTCTTCTTTCTGTTTCAGAGAATACTGATAATACATAACCCAGTATACATGTACATATATGTTTTCTTGTTTCTGTTTCCAGTAAATACTGAGAATAAGGAACCCTCTATACATTGACATATATGTTTTCTTCCGTCTGTTTCAAAAGAATACGGATAATACAGAACCCAGTATACATGTACATGTATGTTTTCTTCTTTCTGATTCCAGAAAATACTGAGAATAGAGAACCCATTATATATGTACAGCTATGTTTTCTTCTTTCTGTTTTAGAGAATACTGATAATACATAACCCAGTATACATGTACATCTATGTTTTCCTCTTTCTGTTTCCAGAAAATACTGAGAATATAGAACCCATTATACATGTAAATATATCTTTTCTTCTGTCTGTTTCAAGAAAAAACTGAGAACACAGCACCCAGTATACATGTACATCTATGTTTTCTTCTTTCTGTTTCCAGAACATACTGAGAATACAGAACCAAAATACATGTAAAATTATGTTTTCTTCTTGCTGTTTCCAGAAAATACTGAGAATATGGACCCCTGTATACATTTACATATATGTTTGCTTGTGTCTGTTTCAAAAGAATACGGAGAATACAGAACCCAGTATACATGTACATCTATGTGTTATTCTATTTGTTTCCAGAAAATGAGTGTCTTGTACAAAAATGTTTTCTTCTGTCTGCTTCCAGAGAATACGAAGAATACAGAACCCAGTATACATGTACATCTTTGTTTTCTTGTGTCTGTTTCAAGAGAATACTAATACTGAAAATACAGAACCCAGTATACATGTACAGCTATGTTTTCTTTTTTCTGTTTCCAGAAAAAACTGATAATGCAGAACCCATTAAACATGTACATCTATGTTTCCATCTTTCTGTTACCTGATAATACTGAGAATATAGAACCCAGTATAAATGTACAGCTACGTTTTTTTCTGCCTGTTTCAAGAGAATAAGTAGACTACAGAACCCAATATAAATGTACATCTATGGTTTCTTCTTTCTGTTTCCAGAAAATACTGAGAATATAGAACACAGTATACATGTACATCTATGTTTTCTTTTGTGTGTTTCCAGAGAATACTGAGAATACAGAACCCAATAGTAATGTACATATATGTTTTCTTCTTTCTTTTTCCAGTAATACTGAGAATACAGAACCCAGTATACATGTACATCTATGGTTTCTTCTGTTTATTTCCAGAAAATACTGAGAATACAGAACCCAGTATACTTGTACATTAATGTTTTCTTTTTTATGTTTCAGAGAATACTGAGAATACAGAACCCAGTATACATGTACATCTATGTTTTGTTCTTTCTGTTTCCAGAAAATACTGAGAATATAGAACCCAGTATACATGTACATTTATGCTTTCTTCGGTCTGTTTCCAGAAAATACAGAGAATACAGAACCCATTTTATATGTACAACTATGTTTTCTGCTTTCTGTTTCAGAGAATACTGGGAATACAGAGCCCAGTATACATGTACATCTATGTTTTCTTCTTTCTGTTTCCAGAAAATACTAATACTGAGAATACAGAATCCAGTATACATGTACAGCTATGTTTTCTTTTTTTCTGGTTCCAAAAAAAAAAACTGATAATGCAGAACCCAGTAAACATGTACATCTATATTTCCATCTTTCTGTTTCCAGAAAATACTGAGAATATAGAACCCAGTGTCTTGTACAAAAATGTTTTCATCTGTCTGATTCCAGAGAATACGGAGAATACAGAACCAAGTATACATGTACATCTTTGTTTCCTTCTGTCTGTTTCAAGAGAATACTAATACTGAAAATACAGAACCCAGTATACATGTACAGCTATGTTTTCTTTTTTCTGTTTCCAGAAAAAAACTGATAATGCAGAACCCAGTAAACATGTACATCTATGTTTCCCTCTTTCTGTTACCTGATAATACTGAGAATATAGAACCCAGTATACATGTACAGCTACGTTTTCTTCTGTCTGTTTTCAGAGAATACGGAGAATACAGAACCCAGTATACTTGTACATCTATGTTTTCTTCTTTCTCTTTCCATAGAATACTGAGAATACAGAACCCAGTATACATGTACATCTTTGTTTTCTTCTGTCTGTTTCATGAGAATACTAATACTGAGAATACAGAACCCAGCATACATGTACAGCTATGTTTTCTTTTTTCTGTTTCCAGAATATACTGAGAATATAGAACCCAGTATACATGTACAGCTATGTTTTCTTCTGTCTGTTTCCAGAAAATACGGAGAATACAGAACCCAGTATACATGTACATGTATGTTTTCTTCTGTCTATTTCAAGAGAATACTGAGAATACAAAACCCAGTATGCATGTACATCTTTGTTTTCTTCTGTCTGTTTCAAGAGAATACTAATATTGAGAATACAGAGCCCAGTATACATGTACATCTATGTTTCCATCTTTCTGTTTCCAGAACATACTGAGAATATAGAAACCAGTATAGATGTACAGCTATGTTTTCTTCTGTCTGTTTCCAGAGAATACGGAGAATACGGAACCCAGTATACATGTACATCTTTGTTTTCTTCTGTCTGTTTCAAGTGAATACTAATACTGAGAATACAGAACCCAGTATACATGTACAGCTATGTTTTCTTTTTTCTGTTTCCAGAAAAAAAAATGATAATGCAGAACCCAGTAAACATGTACATCTATGGATGTATTTCTTTGGACTGTTCCGAACATGTTCCAAACATTCCAATTGCCCTTGGTCAATGAAGTGCACGGGTGTATTTCTTTGACTTGATCGGAACATCCCCCGAACGTCCGCAATGTTCTGGATCAACGAAATGCACAAAGACATTTCGAACAAACAATATGGCGAACAGTAGACGTATTGTATTCCTGACTAGTCTAATGGAATTAGATGATTTTTATGATGATGACGACTATGACAACGAAACAACTGCAGCAGTTGTGGCAATTGTTGCCGCATCAACGTGAGTAGTCATTGGTGATATTTTGTATAAAATGATTTGCTGTGGAACTGGAACTAGATAGTTTGGCTAAAAAATACTCGTCACTTGCGATTTTTCAATGTATATTATATATAAAACCACATTTTAAAGTTATCTCTGAACGGATTTTTACAGTTGGCGTCAATCGTCCGTCTGTCCAATTCACTTTTTCTGAACCTACTTAGGACCCCCTATCAGACTTATATCCAGCACCCACAAAGTTTCTTCCATAGCCGAACTGTGCTTGGTCAGAACCATGTGTAAAATACACACAATTTAACACTGCACAAAGGTATTGTCAGCAACCACTTGTTTCATACTTTATTTCTTACCTTGGCAGAATTTTCGTATACCTCTTCTCTAAAAAAGTTTAAAATTGTCAATAGCAAACTTTTTTCTAAAATGAAATTTATTCCTTGTTATAAGTTGTCAGTAAATTGAGATTCTTTTTCTTCAGTATTCGCCAAGAGAAAATAAAGATAGAGGGGTATGTGGAAGAAGTTGTGTCTCAGTATTTATTGGATGATTTTAAACGTTTCTTTAGAGTCTCCAGGACAACTTTTGAAACAATATGTGCCAAAATTCAAGAATAGCAAGCACTTCTACCAAGTTGGACAGGAGGGAGGCATCCTATACCGATTTTCAAGCAACTCCTCATTATGTTGTGGTATGTTTCAAGCCAAGAAACACTTAACCGCATTGCTGACAGATTTAATGTTGCAGAAGCTTCTGTTGTTAGGTGCAGAGATCGTCTTTTTCAAGTTTTCTTGAATTATTTGAAAGCAAAGTTTATTACATGGCCCATGGGAGTTCAAAGAGAAAATGTTATTGATGGTTTTCCAAGAAAATCTAATTTCCAAAATGTTATAGGTGCCATTGATGGAACCCATATAAAAATCAAAGCTCCAAAGGAACACCCAGAAACATATGTCAATCGTAAAGGATACCACTCACTTATTTTACAAGCTGTGTGTAGAGAAGATATGCAATTCACACATATTGTAGCTGGAAATGTTGGCAGTTGTCATGATGCACGGGTTCTAAGAAAAAGTGATTTATGGGAAAATGGACCTGAAAAATGTGGTCAAGCCCATATTATTGGAGATGCCGCATACCCGCTGAGAGAATAGCTTATGACTTCTTTCAGAAATAATGGACACTTAACTCCAAAACAACATCACTTTAACACACGATTGTAAATCACACGTGTAACCATGGAGCGTGCTTTTGGAATATTTAAAGGCAGATTTCGTAGGTTACAGTATTTGGATAAACACAAAATTGAAACTGCTGTAGACTTAATCATTGTGTGTTGTATTCTACACAACATATGCATCTTGAATGGCGATGAAGTGATGGCCTACTTTGAAGAAGATATTCAAATAGAACTCAATCCAGAAGCTCGTCATAGAAATATGGTTGGTGGAAATGCTGTATCCATTGCAAAACGAGATGACATTGCCAACAATCTTTAAGCATAATTTTGTACAATAAATTCTATAAACTTCCTATTTTTATTTTAACATAAGATGCTGAAATCTGAGAATAATTAAGATCTTTTAATGAATTTCCCATTATAAATTAGATCCAATGGTAAATTAAGACTGGCAATGGTGGCCATCTTAAATATCAGATCTGAAAATGATTCACCATATTGGTACACTACTACCCAATTATCATTCTTGTAATTTTAGCTTTCGATTGGCTGTATGGTTTCTGACAAGATCTTCAAAGTTTCTGCCAATCAGAATGCATTATTGGCCCTGGCAGCCATGTTGAATTTCCGATCTCAACCGAAAACGCAAATGCAGTAGAGGACCATCCAATGAACATTACTGCTAAGGGGATGACCAGTTGATCTTAAGGAGAAGGCTTGCAAGATTTTAAAACTAAATATTTTGATCCTCATTTTCCACAAAATAAAATTTGACTCAGAGTGTGGAAGCAATACATATTTGTTTACTTCACATTTACTCTGATCTACACTCAAATCTTTCCTTTAACAAAAATACAGAATTTGATTTCACCTACTGCAAAAGCTAATAATTTAACCCGTTAAAAGGCGAAAATAAATAATTCATCACCAAAAATTCTCCCAAGCCCTCCCTAGAAAATCAAATGGTTGTCCTCTAATTTTGGTTCAAATCTGTTCATTAGTTTCAGAGAAGGTAAAAATGTGAAAAATTAAAAGACGCCAAGTGATAACAAAAGCTGACATGGCCCTTTGGGTTAGGCCAGCTAACTAGTGCTCCAAGGAGCCTGAATCGCTCACCTGTTTAACTGGTTCCAATTGGTTGATTGATTTGATTTTTAGTGTTTAACGTAACTTTCAACAATATTTCAGCTATATCATGGAGACCAGTTTTAGTGGTGGAGGAAGCCGGAGTATCCGGATAGAACCCCCGACCATGGGCAAGCAACTGGTAAACATTATCACTTGCGGCTGCGAGTCGAGTGCACCTTTTTTGGGGTTCCAATTGGATTTAAATACAAAGTCAAGTTCTGTTTTGTGTAAGACATCATAATAAATAACTATAATGCCAAGTTTGGTTAAATTATGTTCAATGTCCTCAAGAAGAAGATTAAAACAGTAACTGAGCAAGAACACTTGTTAAGGACCTTGATAGGAACATAATATAATAAGCTTCAATTCAATCCCTTCAGTGGTTCTTGAGAATCGACCAATCAGAATGTGCAAAGTCCTCTTGCGGGCATGTTTTATGACAAATCGACAGGAAAGTAACAACACTTGTGTAGGACCTAAAAGTTAACACTTATATATGCCAAGTTTGATTAAATTCTATTGAGTGGTTCTCAAGAAGAAAATTAAAATGTGAAATGTTATCAGACGGACGACGGACACAAAGTGATAGAAAAAGCTCACAGTGCCCTTTAGGTAAACAATAAACTACCAACATCTGAAATCTTTTATTCAAAATCAGACAACAAATAATATAAAAAGGTAAAACAAATATATGAGCCTTCCATATGAAGTAAAATAAAGAAAATGCATCTGGCTTTATTGTAAATAATTATATAAAAACAAGGAAAACATAGTACCCAGATGTATAAATATTGAAATATAACAAATGAAAAAAAATCACAAACATGTAGCACCCAGCTTTATAACATCTGATATATAACAAATAAAAAATTCATAAACATCTAGCACCCAGCTTTATAACATCTGATATATAACAAATAAAAATAAATCACAAACATGTAGCACCCAGCTTTATAACATCTGATATATAACAAATAAAATAAATCATAAACGTGTAGCATCCAGCTTTATAACATCTAATATATAACAAATAAAATAAATCATAAACATGTAGCACCCAGCTTTATAACATCTGATATATAACAAATAAAAATAAATCACAAACATGTAGCACCCAGCTTTATAAAAATCAAATACAACAACAAAAAACAAATTTCACAATAATTATGAGCAATCTAGACAGGTTACCATATGATGATGACAACATTTTACAAATGCACGTTATTATTTTTTTTCATCTTCCAAACATCAGAATCTTTAAAACAAAACAAGGAAGTGAATAAAGGAAGCAACAATCTCAACATATATACATGAACAGGTCAATGACAAATAAAATATACTAAAGCCAGTCAAACATTCTGTACCTTTTTTTCATATTTTAATGTTTGTCCTTATTTTCAGCACTGGCTCCCTTAAGAACCTCCAAAAAACCAACAAAAATTCCCATGCGCTCCTTGTGCATCTGTACTTTCCTCTTAGCTTCATCATCATATATTTTTTGTTGCGTTTCCATGAAATTTTTTAAGGCATCAATAACTTCATTTGGCCTCTTTCTTTTAGGTTTAGGCTCATTTTCTGGAGATTCATCTTTTTTCAATTTCGTGCTACATTTAGGAGTATTTTCATAATCTGAATCTGAATCATTTTCAATCATATTACTATTAGGCAGAGCAGTAACACATGATGAGCTTCCAATTGCTGGTTTGGCTTTACTGCTTCCAGAAGACACAATATAAGATTCTGATACATTTGGCTTTTCAGTCATAAAGGCTAATTCATTTTCATATTGATACTGCCTTGGATTATTGCCTGATTTATTATTGTGGTCATGAACACTTTTAAGACCTCTCATGAGGGTCTTCCACCTTCCTTGACACTGCAAACTAGACATACTGTGCCCCTTTGCTTGTAAAACATTACTAATTTGCATCCAGAGAGCCTTTTTTCTTAATTTTCCAGAATTAGCTAAATCCATGCGATTTTTGTACTCCTCAATTAATAAAAGAGTAGCTGGACGTGTCCAAAACATACCTTCACTATTTGAACTGGCAGAGGCTGCTGGTTTATCTGGGAAAGAAAAAGAAAAAAAGTCATTAAATAAACTGTCATAAATAGTAATGTGTGTTTATTTTACATCATACATGAATAAACTGAATATTTTGAATTTCCTGGATTGCACTTTGGCAGAGATCAGGTACAATAGTACCACATATACATTGCATTGTATCACTACTGAGTATACTATCAATTAAAATTATTTACATTTACTGTTTTAAGCAATGTACTGTCTACTGTATTAATCATAATTGTTACATCTATGTAACTGCCCCCTGTGGGACCATGATTGGATTAATAAACATTTGATTTGAATTTGATAATAAACTAGAAAATGTGTTTCAAAGATGTAAATCCCACCACTAAAGTGTAAATAAAAGATACAACCGACTTATATTTTTGAGCAGACATAACCGACTTATATTTTTAAGCAGACATTACTACCTATCTATCAAGCATCAGATAAAAATAAAATAAATGTACATGGGTCATACTATAGTAGTCGACCTTACTTTTTCACACAAAAAAAGGCAAGTATCATCGTTATTCATGCTTAAATGTACTATATATGTCTATAGCATTATTAATGTTTACCCTGATTATCAGCATTTATGCAAGTATGTCTGGAAAATATATCTGTGTCATAGAACCATTTATTGAAGTCTTTGCATTCAAACATGGTTCTCCTCTTGTCCTCAGGGGTTCTCTTCTCCATTGCAAGGTCCCCGAATTAAAATTTGTACTTGCAATAATCATGGGGTTATTGTTGCCTATAAATGAAATTATTTTCAACATAAGTTAAATTTCATAATAATATAAATTAACCTTGACCCACCCCCTCCCCCAGTGGATTCAAGGGACCAAATTCAACAACAACCTATATCTATTTACATGAAGTTTTTTTCTTAATCTTCAATTAGGGACTGACCATTTACCTTGAAGGGGCTATATGGTTTTTACCCCTTTATTTTATACTATTAAAAAAGGCATGATTTAGATTATTTGTTTTCCTCATCTTCCTGACCAAAATATTTTTCTTTGAAATTCAAAATATTTCCTTTAGTGAAAAACGTAGCCACTGCAAGTTAAATTGTAGGTCCCTATGGAATTAAATATTGGTGCGTCATTGTGTGCGAAAAAATCATTCATTGCGGTTCAAAAGCTCTTAAGAGCTTATGTTGTATTGTTGTTATGTCTTGCCGACTGTAAATAAAGCTTATTTGATTTGATTTGAAAATAAGTAATCGCACCAGAAAAAAAAACCTTCAAATAGTCATCCCCCAGCATGAAGGGGTCTCTTTTCCTTTCAAATTATATACAGGGGTGTGTTTCTTTTGGGCCAATTTTGCAGCTTTTTTGGTATTGCTTCTGGGTATCTTTTTGAGTGAATCAATTGGTATTTATTTGGGCTATGCTTTTCACTGGATGTACAATGTAATAATCACAAATATTTACAAAAGGTAGCCCCTCTGGTCATTATACAGGTTATAAATGGACATAAGGTTAAGCGAATTTGTATTTCCTACATTACCACCATCTCTTCTTTTTAATAATATAAAATTGCAGTAGGTACATTGGTATTTGTTTTTGTATGGTATTGATAATGACTGGTAACGGTTTAAACTGGACTCGTGTACCTTTTCCATATTCATAAATGCACATCCCGTCACTTTTCTCCACCGAGTCACAGCACTGCAATCTCTGACAAAATTAAGTGCTCGCTGGAGCACACACGGGACGAGGGTTACGTTTATCGTAAACAAAATTAATACCGCTTGCGGCTCTGTGAATATTAATTTATTCTTTTCTGACACTGACAGGTTGATAAACCTCTCTATCAACCTATGTCAAAGTCCATAAATGCAATTACGGCATAAAATGCTTAAAATAAGTGCATGCATATTCACCTTTGCAAATATGATTAATAAATGTTGCTTTAATTGCAAAGCAAACCCACAATCTGAGCACATATATATGGTTTCGCTTTCGGTCGCCATTTTGGATTCTGTTTGCACTACCTAAAAAGGTGGTGCGCGTTGAACACTGTACCGACTGTTCCCGCGCACAGTTCCGGTGCACTTCATTGAGTAGAACGTGTTCTGGATGTCCGAGACTGACGAAAGAAATAACCCTATGTTTCCATCTTTCTGTTTCCAGAACATACTGAGAATATATTACCCAGTATACATGTACAGCTATGTTTTCTTCTTTCTGTTTCCAAAAACTACTGAGAATATAGAACCCAGTATACATGTACAGCTATGTTTTCTTTTCTCTGTTTCCAGCAAATACGGAGAATACAGAACCCAGTATACATGTACATCTATCTTTTCTTCTGTCTGTTTCAAGAGAATACTGAGAATACAAAACCCAGTATACATGTACATCTTTGTTTTCTTCTGTCTGTTTCAAGAGAATACTAATACTGAGAATACAGAACCCAGTATACATGTACATCTATGTTTCCATCTTTCGGTTTCCAGAACATACTGAGAATATATAACCCAGTATACATGTACAGCTATGTTTTCTTCTTTCCGTTTCCAGAAAATACTGAGAATATAGAACCCAGTATACATGTACATCTTTGTTTTCTTCTGTCTGTTTCAAGAGAATACTAATACTGAGAATACAGAACCCAGTAAACATGTACATATATGTTTCCATCTTTCTGTTTCCAGAACATACTGAAAATATATTACCCAGTATGCATGTACAGCTATGTTTTCTTCTGTCTGTTTCAAGAGATTACTGAGAAAACAAAACCCAATATACATATACAGCTATGTTTTCTTCTGTCTCTTTCAAGAGAATACTGAGAATACAGAACCCAGTATACATGTACATCTATGTTTTCTTCTGTCTGTTTCCAGAAAATACGGAGAATACAGAACCCAGTATACATGTACATCTATGTTTTCTTCTGTCTGTTTCAAGAGAATACTGAGAATACAAAACCCAGGATACATGTACAGCTATATTTTCTTCTGTCTGTTTCCAGAGAATACGGAGAATACAGAACCCAGTATACATGTACATCTTTGTTTTCTTCTGTCTGTTTCAAGAGAATAATAATACTCAGAATACAGAACTCAGTGTACATGTACATCTATGTTTCCATCTTTCTGTTTCCAGAACATACTGAGAATATATAACCCAGTATACATGTACAGCTATGATTTCGTCTTTCCGTTTCCAGAAAATACGGAGAATATAGAACCCAGTATACATGTACAGCTATGTTTTCTTCTGTCTGTTTCCAGAGAATACGGAGAATACAGAACCCAATATACATGTACATCTATGTTTTCTTCTGTTTGTTTCCAGAAAATACTGAGAATACAGAACCCAGTATACTTGTACATCTATGTTTTTGTTCTGTCTGTATCCAGAGAATACGGAGAATACATAACCCAGTATACATGTACATCTATGTTTTTGTTCTGTCTGTATCCAGAGAATACGGAGAATATATTACCCAGTATACATGTACATCTATGTTTTTGTTCTGTCTGTATCCAGAGAATACGGAGAATATATTACCCAGTATACTTGTACATCTATGTTTTTGTTCTGTCTGTATCCAGAGAATACGGAGAATATATTACCCAGTATACATGTACATCTATGTTTTCTTCTGTCTGTTTCAAGAGAATACTGAGAATACAAAACCCAGTATACATGTACATCTTTGTTTTCTTCTGTCTGTTTCAAGAGAATAATAATACTGAGAATGCAGAACTCAGTGTACATGTTCATCTATGTTTCCATCTTTCTGTTTCAAGAACATACTGAGAATATATAACCCAGTATACATGTAGAGCAATTATTTCTTCTTTCCGTTTCCAGAAAATACTGAGAATATAGAACCCAGTATACATGTACAGCTATGTTTTCTTCTGTCTGTTTCAATAGAATACGGATAATACAGAACCCAGTATACATGTACATCTTTGTTTTCTTCTGTCTGTTTCCAGAGAATACGGAGAATACAGAACCCAGTATACATGTACAGCTATGTTTTCTTGTGTCTGTTTCAAGAGAATACTGAGAAAACAAAACCAATATACATATACATCTATGTTTTCTTCTGTCTCTTTCAAGAGAATACTGAGAATACAGAACCTAGTATACATGTACATCTATGTTTTCTTCTTTCTGTTTCAGAAAATACTGAGAATACAGAACCAAGTATACATGTAAAATTATGTTTTCTTCTTTCTGTTTCCAGTAAATACAGAGAATATGGATCCCTAAATACATTTACGTATTTGTTTTCTTCTGTCTGTTTGAATAGAATACTGAGAATACAGAACCCAGTATACATGTACATCTATGTTTTCTTCTTTCTGTTTCCAGAAAATACTGAGAATACAGAGCCCAGTACACATGTACATCTATGTTTTCTTCTTTCTGTTTCCAGAAAATACTGAGAATACAGAACCCAGTACACATGTACATATATGTTTTCTTCTGTTTGTTTACAGAGAATACGGAGAATACAGAACCCAGTATACATGTACATCTATGTTTTATTCTTTGTGTTTCCAGAAAATATAGAGAATACAGAACCCAGTATGCATGTACATTTATCTTTTCTTCTTTCTGATTCCAGAAAATACTGAGAATAGAGAACGCAGTATATATGTACAACTATGTTTTCCTCTTTCTGTTTCAGAGAATACTGAGAATACGAATCCCAGTACAGTATACATGCATATCTATTATTTCTTCTTTCTGTTTCCAGAAAATATAGAGAATGCAGAACCCACTATACATATACATGTATGTTTTCTTCTTTCTGATTCCAGAAAATACTGAGAATACAGAACCCAGTATACTTGTACATCTATGTTTTTGTTCTGTCTGTATCCAGAGAATACGGAGAATACATAACCCAGTATACATGTACATCTTTGTTTTCTTCTGTCTGTTTCAAGAGAATACTGAGAATACAAAAGCTAGTATACATGTACAGCTATGTTTTCTTCTTTCTGTTTCCAGAAAATACTGAGAATATAGATCCCAGTATACATACACATATATGTTTTTTTTCTCTCTGTATCCAGAGAATACGGAGAATACAGAACACAGTATACATGTACATCTTTGTTTTCTTCTGTCTGTTTCAAGAGAATACTGAGAATACAAAACCTAGTATACATGTACAGCTATGTTTTCTTATTTCTGATTCCAGAGAATACAGAGAATACGGATCCCAGTACAGTATACATGTACATCTATGATTTCTTCTTTCTGTTTCCAGATAATATAGAGAATACAGAACCCAGTATACATGTACATCTATGTTTTCTTCTTTCTGTTTCAGAAAATACTGAGAATACAGAACCAAGTATACATGTAAAATTATGTTTTCTTCTTTCTGTTTCCAGTAAATACTGAGAATATGGAGCCCTAAATACATTTACGTATTTGTTTTCTTCTGTCTGTTTGAATAGAATACTGAGAATACAGAACCCAGTATACATGTACATCTATGTTTTCTTCTTTCTGTTTCCAGAAAATACTGAGAATACAGAGCCCAGTACACATGTACATCTATGTTTTCTTCTTTCTGTTTCCAGAAAATACTGAGAATACAGAGCCCAGTACAAATGTACATCTATGTTTTCTTCTTTCTGTTTCCAGAAAATACTGAGAATACAGAACCCAGTACACATGTGCATATATGTTTTCTTCTGTTTGTTTACAGAGAATACGGAGAATACAGAACCCAGTATACATGTACATCTATGTTTTCTTCTTTCTGTTTCCAGAGAATACTGAGAATACGAATCCCAGTACAGTATACCTGCACATCTATTATTTATTCTTTGTGTTTCCAGAAAATATAGAGAATACAGAACCCAGTATGCATGTACATTTATCTTTTCTTCTTTCTGATTCCAGAAAATACTGAGAATAGAGAACGCAGTATATATGTACAACTATGTTTTCCTCTTTCTGTTTCAGAGAATACTGAGAATACATAACCCAATATACATGTACATCTATGTTTTCTTCTTTCTGTTTCCGGAGAATACTGAGAATACGAATCCCAGTACAGTATACATGCATATCTATTATTTCTTCTTTCTGTTTCCAGAAAATATAGAGAATGCAGAACCCACTATACATATACATGTATGTTTTCTTCTTTCTGATTCCAGAAAATACTGAGAATACAGAACCCAGTATACTTGTACATCTATGTTTTTGTTCTGTCTGTATCCAGAGAATACGGGGAATACATAACCCAGTATACATGTACATCTTTGTTTTCTTCTGTCTGTTTCAAGAGAATACTGAGAATACAAAAGCTAGTATACATGCACAGCTATGTTTTCTTCTTTCTGTTTTCAGAAAATACGGAGAATACATAACCCAGTATACATGTACATCTTTGTTTTCTTCTGTCTGTTTCAAGAGAATACTGAGAATACAAAAGCTAGTATACATGTACAGCTATGTCTTCTTCTTTCTGTTTCCAGAAAATACTGAGAATATAGATCCCAGTATACATACACATATATGTTTTTTTCTCTCTGTATCCAGAGAATACGGAGAATACAGAACACAGTATACATGTACATCTTTGTTTTCTTCCGTCTGTTTCAAGAGAATACTGAGAATACAAAACCTAGTATATATGTACCGCTATGTTTTCTTTTTTCTGTTTCCAGAAAATACTGAGAATATATAACCCAGTAAACATGTACAGCTATGTTTTCTTCTCTCTGTTTCCAGAAAATACTGAGAATATATATCCTAGTATACATGTACAGCTATGTTTTCTTCTTTCTGTTTCCAGAAAATACTGAGAATATAGAACCTAGTGTACATGTACAGCTATGTTTTCTTATTTCTAATTCCAGAGAATACAGAGAATACGGATCCCAGTACAGTATACATGTACATCTATGATTTCTTCTTTCTGTTTCCAGATAATATAGAGAATACAGAACCCAGTATACATGTACATGTATGTTTTCTTCTTTCTGATTCGAGAAAATACTGAGAAAAGAGAACCCAGTATAAATGTATATCTTTGTTTTCTTCTGTCTGTTTCAAGAGAATACTAATACTGAGAATACAAAACCCAGTATACATGTACAGTTATGTTTTCTTTTTTCTGCTTCCAGAAAAAAAGTGATAATGCAGAACCCAGTAAACATGTACATCTATGATTTCTTCTGTCTGTTTCCAGAAAATACTGAGAATATAGAACCCAGTATACATGTACATATATGTTTTCTTCTGTCTCTTTCCATGGAATACTGAGAATACAGAATCCAGTATACATGTACATCTTTGTTTTCTTCTGTCTGTTTCAAGAGAATACTAATACTGAGAATACAGAACCCAGTATACATGTACAGCTATGTTTTCTTTTTTCTGTTTCCAGAATAAAAACAGATAATGCAGAACCCAGTAAAGATGTACATCTATGTTTCCATCTTTCTGTTACCAGAAAATACTGAGAATATAGAACCCAGTATACATGTACATATATGTTTTATTCTGCCTCTTTCCATGGAATACTGAGAATACAGAATCCAGTATACATGTACATCTTTGTTTTCTTCTCTCTGTTTCAAGAGAATACTAATACTGAGAATACAGAACCCAGTATACATGTACAGCTATGTTTTCTTTTTTCTGTTTCCAGAAAATACTGAGAATATAGAACCCAGTATACATGTACAGCTATGTTTTCTTCAGTCTATTTCCAGAAAATACGTAGAATACAGAACCCAGTATACATGTACATCTTTGTTTTCTTCTGTCTGTTTCAAGAGAATACTGAGAATACAAAACTTAGTATACATGTACAGCTATGTTTTCTTTTTTATGTTTCCAGAAAATACTGAGAATATAGAACCCAGTATACATGTACAGCTATGTTTTCTTCTTTCTGTTTCCAGAAAATACTGAGAATATAGAACCTAGTGTACATGTACAGCTATGTTTTCTTATTTCTGATTCCAGAGAATACAGAGAATACGGATCCCAGCCCAGTATACATGTACATGTATGTTTTCTTCTTTCTGATTCGAGAAAATACTGAGAATAGAGAACACAGTATCAATGTATATCTTTGTTTTCTTCTGTCTGTTTCAAGAGAATACTAATACTGAGAATACAGAACCCAGTATACATGTACAGCTATGTTTTCTTTTTTCTGTTTCCAGAAAATACTGAGAATATAGAACCCAGTATACATGTACAGCTATGTTTTCTTCTTTCTCTTTCCAGAAAATACGGAGAATACAGAACCCAGTATACATGTACAGCTATGTTTTCTTTTTTCTGTTTCCAGAAAATACTGAGAATATAGAACCCAGTATACATGTACAGCTATGATTTCTTCTTTCTGTTTCCAGAAAATACTGAGAATATAGAACCTAGTATACATGTACAGCTATGTTTTCTTCTTTCTGTTTCCCAAAAATACTGAGAATATAGAACCCAGTATACATATACAGCTATGTTTTCTTCTGTCTATTTCCAGAGAATACGGAGAATACAGAACCCAATGTACATGTACATCTATGTTTTCTTCTTTCTCTTTCCATAGAATACTGAGAATACAAAATCCAGTATACATGTACATCTTTGTTTTCTTCTGTCTATTTCAAGAGAATACTAATACTGAGAATACAGAACCCAGTATACATGTACAGCTATGTTTTCTTTTTTTTTTTCCAGAAAATACTGATAATATAGAACCCAGTATACATGTACAGCTATGTTTTCTTCTGTCTGTTTTCAGAAAATACGGAGAATACAGAACCCAGTATACATGTACATCTATGTTTTCTTCTGTCTGTTTCAGGAGAATACTGAGAATACAGAACCCAGTATACATGTACATCTTTGTTTTCTTCTGTCTGTTTCAAAAAAATACTAATACTGAGAATACAGAACCCAGTATACATGTACATCTATGTTTCCATCTTTCTGTTTTCAGAACATACTGAGAATATAGAACCCAGTATACATGTACAGCTATGTTTTCTTCTATCTGTATCCAGAGAATACGGAGAATACTGAACCCAGTATACATGTACATCTTTGTTTTCTTCTGTCTGTTTCAAGAGAATACTAATACTGAGAATACAGAACCCAGTATACATGTACATCTATGTTTCCATCTTTCTGTTTTCAGAACATACTGAGAATATACAACCCAGTATACATGTACAGCTATGTTTTCTTTTTTCTGATTCCTGAAAATACTGAGAATATAGAACCCAGTATACATGTACACCTATGTTTTCTTCTTTCTGTTTCCAGAAAAAAACTGATAATGCAGAACCCAGTAAACATGTACATCTATGTTTCCATCTTTCTGTTTCCAGACAATACTGAGAATATAGAATCCAGTATACATGTACAGCTGTGTTTTCTTATTTCTGTTTCCAGAAAATACTGAGAATATAGAACCCAGTATACATGTACAGCTATGTATTCTTTTGTCTGTTCCAGAGAATACGGAGAATACAGAACCCAGTATACATGTACATCTATGTTTTCCTCTTTTTCTTTCCATAGAATACTGAGAATACAGAACCCAGTATACATGCACATCTATGTTTTCTTCTGTCTGTTTCCAGAGAATACGAAGAATACAGAACCCAGTATACATGCATATCTATGTTTTCATCTTTCTGTTTCCAGAACATACTGAGAATATAAAACCCAGTATACATGTACAGCTATGTTTTCTTCTGTCTGTTTCCATAGAATACGAAGAATACAGAACCCAGTATACATGTACATCTTTGTTTTCTCCTGTCTGTTTCAAGAGAATACTAATACTGAAAATACAGAACCTAGTTTACATGTACATCTATGTTTCCATCTTTCTGTTTCCAGAACATACTGAGAATATATAACCCAGTATACATGTACAGCTATGTTTTCTTCTTTCCGTTTCCAGAAAATACTGAGAATATATAACCCAGTATACATGTACAGCTGTGTTTTCTTCTGTCTGTTTCCAGAGAATACGAAGAATACAGAACCCAGTATACATGTACATCTTTGTTTTCCTCTGTCTGTTTCAAGAGAATACTAATACTGATAATACAGAACCCAGTATACATGTACAGCTATGTTTTCTT
>MJUT01052391.1:450317-471275 GCA_002080005.1 Gigantidas platifrons
TCTGTCTGTTTCAAGAGAATACTAATACTGAGAATACAGAACCCAGTATACATGTACATCTATGTTTCCATCTTTCTGTTTTCAGAACATACTGAGAATATACAACCCAGTATACATGTACAGCTATGTTTTCTTCTATCTGTAATCCAGAGAATACGGAGAATACAGAACCCAGTATACATGTACAGCTATGTTTTCTTTTTTCTGTTTCCAGAAAAAAAATGATAATGCAGAACCCAGTAAACATGTACATCTATGTTTCCATCTTTCTGATTCCTGAAAATACTGAGAATATAGAACCCAGTATACATGTACACCTATGTTTCCATCTTTCTGTTTTCAGAACATACTGAGAATATACAACCCAGTATACATGTACAGCTATGTTTTCTTCTATCTGTATCCAGAGAATACGGAGAATACAGAACCCAGTATACATGTACAGCTATGTTTTCTTTTTTCTGTTTCCAGAAAAAAAAATGATAATGCAGAACCCAGTAAACATGTACATCTATGTTTCCATCTTTCTGATTCCAGAAAATACTGAGAATATAGAATCCAGTATACATGTACAGCTGTGTTTTCTTATTTCTGTTTCCAGAAAATACTGAGAATATAGAACCCAGTATACATGTACAGCTATGTATTCTTTTGTCTGTTCCAGAGAATACGGAGAATACAGAACCCAGTATACATGTACATCTATGTTTTCCTCTTTTCCTTTCCATAGAATACTGAGAATACAGAACCCAGTATACATGCACATCTATGTTTTCCTCTGTCTGTTTCAAGAGAATACTAATACTGATAATACAGAACCCAGTATACATGTACAGCTATGTTTTCTTTTTTCTGTTTCCAGAACATACTGAGAATATATTACCCAGTATACATGTACAGCTATGTTTTCCTCTGTCTGTTTCAAGAGAATACTGAGAAAACAAAACCCAATATACATATACAGCTATGTTTTCTTCTGTCTCTTTCAAGAGAATACTGAGAATACAGAACCTAGAATACATGTACATCTATGTTTTCCTCTTTCTGTTTCAGAAAATACTGAGAATACAGAACCAAGTATACATGTATAATTATGTTTTCTTCTTTCTGTTTCCAGTAAATACTGAGAATTTGGAGCCCTGTATACATTTACATATTTGTTTTCTTCTGTCTGTTTGAATAGAATACGGAGAATACAGAACCCAGTATACATGTACATCTATGTTTTCTTCTGTCTGCTCCCAGATAATACTGAGAATACGAAGCCCATTACAGTATACATGTACATCTATTATTTCTTCTTTCTGTTTCCAGAAAATATAGAGAATACATAACCCAGTATGCATGTACATGTATGTTTTCTTCCTTCTGCTTCCAGAAAATACTGAGAATAGAGAACGCAGTATATATGTACAACTATGTTTTCTTCTTTCTGTTTCAGAGAATACTGAGAATACATAACCCAATATGCATGTACATCTATGTTTTCTTCTGTCTGTTTCCAGAAAATACTGAGAATACAGAACCCAGTATACATGTACATCTATGTTTTCTTCTTTCTGTTTCAGAGAATACTGAGAATATAGATCCCAGTATACATGTACATATATGGTTTTTTTCTGTCTGTATCCAGAGAATACGGAGAATACAGAACCCAGTATACATCTACATCTTTGTTTTCTTCTGTCTGTTTCAAAAAAAAACTGAGAATACAAAAGCTAGTATACATGTACAGCTATGTTTTCTTCTGTCTGTTTCCAGAAAATACTGAGAATACAGAACCCAGTATACTTGTACATCTATGTTTTCTTCTTTCTGTTTCAGAGAATACTGAGAATACAGAGCCCAGTATACATGTAAATCTATGTTTTCTTCTTTCTGTTTCCACAAAATACTGAGAATATAGATCCCAGTATACATGTACATATATGTTTTTTTTCTGTCTGTATCCAGAGAATACGGAGAATACAGAACCCAGTATACATGTACATCTTTGTTTTCTTCTGTCTATTTCAAGAAAATCCTGAGAATACAAAACCTAGTATACATGTACAGCTATGTTTTCTTATTTCTGATTCCAGAGAATACTGAGAATACGAATCCCAGTACAGTATACATGTACATCTATGATTTCTTCTTTCTGTTTCCAGAAAATATAGAGAATACAGAACCCAGTATACATGTACATGTATGTTTTCTTCTTTCTGATTCCAGAAAATACTGAGAATATAGAACCCAGTATACATGTACAGCTATGTTTTCTTCTTTCTGTTTCCCGAAAATACTGAAAATATATAACCCAGTATACATGTACAGCTATGTTTTCTTATTTATGATTCCAGAGAATACTGAGAATACGGATCCCAGTACAGTATACATGTACATCTATGATTTCTTCTTCCTGTTTCCACAAAATATAGAGAATACAGAACCCAGTATACATGTACATGTATGTTTTCTTCTTTCTGATTCCAGAAAATACTGAGAATAGAGAACCCCGTATCAATGTATATCTTTGTTTTATTCTGTCTGTTTCAAGAGAATACTAATACTGAGAATACAGAACCCAGTATACATGTACAGCTATGTTTTCTTTTTTCTGTTTCCAAATAAAAAGTGATCATGCAGAACCCAGTAAACATGTACAGATATGTTTTCTTCTGTCTGTTTCCAGAGACTACGAGAATACAGAATACAGTATACATGTACATCTATGTTTTCTTCTTTCTCTTTCCATAGAATACTGATAATACAGAACCCAGTATACATGTACATCTTTGTTTTCTTCTGTCTGTTTCAAGGGAATACTAATACTGAGAATACAGAACCCAGTATACATGTACAGCTATGTTTTCTTTTTTCTGTTTCCAGAAAAAAAACAGATAATGCAGAACCCATTAAACATGTAAATCTATGTTTCCATCTTTCTGTTACCAGAAAATATTGAGAATATAGAACCCAGTATACATGTACAGCTATGTTTTCTTCTTTCTGTTTCCAGAACATACTGAGAATATATTACCCAGTATACATGTACAGCTATGTTTTCTTCTGTCTGTTTCAAGAGAATACTGAGAAAATAAAACCCAATATACATATACGGCTATGTTTTCTTCTGTCTCTTTCAAGAGAATACTGAGAATACAGAACCTAGTATACATGTACATCTATGTTTTCTTCTTTCTGTTTCAGAAAACACTGAGAATACAGAACCAAGTATACATGTAAAATTATGTTTTCTTCTTTCTGTTTCCAGTAAATACTGAGAATATGGAGCCCTGTATACATTTACATATTTGTTTTCTTCTCTCTGTTTGAATAGAATACGGAGAATACAGAACCCAGTATACATGTACATCTATGTTTTCTTCTGTTTGTTTCCAGAGAATACTGAGAATACGGAGCCCAGTACAGTATACATGTACATCTATTGTTTCTTCTTTCTGTTTCCAGAAAATATAGAGAATACAGAACACAGTATGCATGTACATGTATGTTTTCTTCTTTCTGTTTCAGAGAATACTGAGAATACATAACCCAGTATACATGTACATCAATGTTTTCTTCTTTCTGTTTCCAGAGAATACTGAGAAAACGGAGCCCAGTACAGTATACATGCACATCTATTATTTCTTCTTTCTGTTTCCATAAAATATAGAGAATGCAGAACCCAGTATACATATACATGTATGTTTTCTTCTTTCCTATTCCAGAAAATACTGAGAATAGAGAACGCAGTATATATATACAACTATGTTTTCTTCTTTCTGTTTCAGAGAATACTTAGAATACAAAACCCAATATACATGTACATCTATGTTTTCTTCTGTCTGTTTCCAGAAAATACTGAGAATACAGAACCCAGTATACTTGTCAAAAGTATTTCAAATCAAATATGACATAATTGTGCTATATATCTCTGATAAATGAATAAGTAATACCTGGATAATCAATATTTTGTATAAGTACATCAATCCCAAGACCAGGACAGGTACAAGATTGTGTGATACTAATACTTATTGTGATAGAGAACAGTTGACATGGATAATACAATTAATTTATAAGCAATCACTTCACAATTTTTTTTTTATATACAAGTATATGAAATAACCAATCGATTAATTATCGAATCGATGACAAATGTAGTTTACTTTAATTAAATAAAGCAAAACATTATATTGTTTTCATATTTGCCGCCGATAGAGTTATTAAATATTGAGATCTCCCTTTATCGGTCTGCCGGATCACTTGGGTGTTTTATTGTTTTCGAGATTGATTAAATGATTGAGTACGTACACTTCGACGTGAAAGTTCTAGAATATACGTGTCAATAAATTCACAGTTCAAAACATATTCACAAAGAGCAGATAATAAAGATATATGATTTTGCTACGAGATCAATGCAAAACTTGACAGAAGACGACGATTTACAATTGTACACCATCGACCAACTGGAATCGTCAATTTTCCGCGTTTTATCTGGCCTTATTCTCTATTGTTGGCTGCATAGTTGCTCTCATAGCACTTTTCTTAAACAAAAACAAGTAATCTTTCAGAAAATATCAAATTTTAAATTTCACTCTAAATTCTAGAACTTTTCGAAATTAGCTAAGGCACTTATTATAGTCACATGACCACCATTTTATCAACAGCAATCCACATTGACTCGCACAAAGTTGAAACATGTTCACTTTTGAACACGTATTAATAACTAGTTGCAATATGCATCAACTATTGTTATGTTTTACTCATAAATTATCATTGCATACATTACCCCCTTTTTTATTGCATGGAATCTTAGAAACAGCCTTAACACACCTGCGTATTTTCTACAGGCTATATCTTTTTAGTTGAAAATATATGATAAATAGATTATAACATGTCATTTTCCATATCTGCCCTGGTATCAGCCCTCCACTCATATCGGCCCTCGAGTTAAAGCCCTCGGGTCTGACATGACAGTCTCAGGCTGATATCAGGGCCGATATGGAAAATGCCATGTAATAATCTATAAATATAGAATTAAATCCATCTTTTTAAAATACACTATGATTATCCTATTCAACATATCAAATCCATGCTGCTGTGACTGTTTTTTTTTATTTTGTTTACTGAAAATAGAACCCAACTAATAAGTAGATATCTTATTCAAAGGCCAAATATATTAATATTTAAACAAATTATGTTCTCCCATTATTACGGCGTTTTAACACCGCTGAACCAGTGGTGGAACAATCTGTATTCCTCTAGACGATTAAAATGCCTCGTGCCTTTCCCCGCATTAATTTCACATTTTGAAATAAAGCTCGTGTTAAATAATGGGAGAAACAAATTCCCCTTCAGTTGCCCATGTGGGTTACGATATTTCTCTACTCTCGAGAGTTAAATTTAAAATTTTAACCACTCGCCTAACGGCTTGTTGTTAACATTTTAATTTAACTCTCTTGAGTGGAGAAATATCGTAACCCACGTGCAACTGAAGGAGAATCTATATTTAAATTAAATGTACAAGTCATGTATGTTTGCAATTTTCATTTTGTTATTATATAGCAGGGCTTTTGAATAAAATTATCTGAAATTTAAAAAAAAAAAAAAAAAAGGGCATCAATCATATCTGATAGTTTTTATGGGCAGGGTCTAAAACGCGGATGTGGGAAAACACGGGAAGCCTAACATGGGTACTTGAAAGGTCATATCTTGAAAAGTACTCAACCTAGGATAAAAATGGCAACGGGTTTTAAAAGCTAAGATCTATCTTTTCAAGTAATAAAAGATAAAATATTTTATTACTTAGGTACTTAAAAGTTGACCGGAAATGTCTAAAATGAGAACGAGCAATGGATAAAATTTGATATCAAATGCCTCAAAATTCAAAGAACCCGGTCAAAAACCGTTTAGATATTCTTAAAGAGAATTGTATACTCTATCAGACGATATAAAGATCTTTTTGTTAAAATATTAGATAAAAGCACAATCTTGACCGGAAGTCTATCTTCTCAGAGTTAGCCAACAGCACATTTTCAACTTTGATCTCAAATTTCTAAAATTTCAAGGAATCCGGTCAAAAACCGTTTAAATATTCTTAAAGACAATTTTATACTCTATCTGCTGATATAAATATCCTTTTGTTAAGGTATTAGATAAAAGCACAATGTTGACCGGAAGCCTACCTTTTCACCGGCAATTCATGCAATTTAATCCTCCATCTTATTAATTACATATACAGTTTTTTTTTGTAATTCCATTTCTCCGCCAAATTTCACAATTTATATTATATATTTAACCATATTAAAATCGTTTTACTACCATTGAACACTTGTTTAAAATTTAAACTAATAGCAGGTGCCTGATTAACCGTTTTGTAACATTCTTTTTTAATTACTGTTTTCATGGGTAACACAAATTTACGATTTGACAGATAATGCCCCTTTAAGGTATTATTGTTTGCATAAGGTATCTTTCTAGTAATCAGAAGCCTATCTGTATGCACCATCTTTCCTTGTACTTTGACATATAATCTTTGAGACCACTGCGCAGATACCGGAAGTTGAACTCGGGGGCAAATACGGATGCTTGAGGGCAAATATTAATAAGTAACATTGACTTCTAGCTATTCTTGGACATGAAAAAACGAACATATTGCAACAAAATATGTGATAAAAAATACATATAATGTTTTCAATAAATAAAATAGATATGCATTCGTGTAATTTATTTAGCCTTTTTTTTAAATACCTTTCACTACCCCCGCCCACATTTTAACAATCGATCCATACCTTGTAAAATTGGGCGTTTAGAAACTACCCTCACGGGAATTCACAATCAGGCGTGTATATGTTTCAGGTAAGATTAATATTTTTGCCATTTCTTCTTGGCGTTTATCTATATTTCTGATATTATGTTTTCTATTTCATTTTTCATAAGACATATTCAGATTATATTTTACAATAATACTCCCAGCAATGCTATCGTAAAAATACATTACATACCTTTCTTAAATGACTAGTATTTCAATCAGTGTACCTTCATGTGTTAACATTATGTGGTTGAATTAAGTAAATTGTTTAAATGCATTAGAATATTGTTAACAGTAGATATGTTAGTATTTTTGATATTTATTTCTTTACCATGTAATTTGGTTATTAGAAATACAGATATATACATTATAAATTGGCGAGTGAAATCGGTTTCCACATTAAATATGTGTCAGTCACCATCGTGTTCATCCATTTAAATATGTTTTAACTTTATTCTCTTTACCAATATTACTCAGGTTACAGAATAAGAGAGTTCAAATTAGTACAAAGTAAATATATATTTTTATATAAATTATCAAGATTATGGGTGTACATTAAATACAAGTTATGAAAAGAAGGCTTAACATTAAATACAAATGATATACCTTAGTAACATTGGTTTAGATTCAATTCATTATCTCATGGAATGTGCATTATGCCAAAACCCAAGATATTGTTGTTTTTAAGAAACTTCAGAGAAATTAACAAAAATATAGAAACATTACTCTTTGGAAATGATGAAATTAATATAAACGAAACTTCTATTATCTTCAATAAAGTTCGAGCAAAAAAGATGTTAATCAGTGGTCGGTCATCTGGTCTACATCAACATCCATATCCACTTATTACCCTTGTTTCACTATATATTGTGTTAAATATTATTTATACTTATGCATGTGATATTTTGTTGACCTTATTATGACTTTCTTGACTTAATTCCTTCTGTCTTCGTGAAGAATAGGGCTAGAAACAAGTCCTCTCCATTTGCTTCTGTCCTGGGCTGATCTTACTGCCTCTGTCCATGATTCGAACACAAACTCTTTCCTCTCCTTCACTATGGTACGCCTCCATGTTTCTTTTGGTCTTCCTCTTTTTATCTTCCCCTCTGGTGTCCAACTGAATACTATGCGTGGGTGAGAATTGGCATCCATTTGAACCTGAATATCAACTTTCTTAAAATTAAATATATACAATGTATGTAAAATTAATTTCAATAAATATAATCATTAAAAAAATAAGGTTTTATCTTAGAATATTAAAATTTAAATAAATAAAAACCTGTGAAAAAATATTGAAATGAATTAGGCTATAATATTTATTTATATCTACACTTAAATAAACAAATAGTTTGTTTTATTATTTATTTAATTTTAGATGTATACAATGTATATCAAATTCATTTCAATAAAACAAATAATAAGAAAAAAAGGTTTTATCTTAGAAAATTAAAATTTCAATAAAAAAGAGGGTATAAATATTGAAATGAATTAGACTATTATATTTATTTAACTTTGAAATATAAAAATGTAAATTAGTATAAAAAACAACATTTGAATAAATATTAGGGACGAATCATGCATCTTTGAGATACAGATAATTAATGGTTAGAACAGTTAAGAAATGAATTCTTTGATAAAGATGATATGTTCAGTTGAAGTGGATATATTTCCCATTTGATTTATAAATGGCTATGAATTGTCCAAGCCTACTGAACAGGCGAAGTTAATTGAAGTAACTGTTCTTCAGGCCAATATATTTTGCATATGATGACATATGTCCATACTGATGGATGCTTGTTTTATCTTATCCTTAATTGTGTGCTAAGTAGTAATAATTGACATATATATACAATAAATCTGAAAATGTAACCCAACAGTGTTAGAATTAGATCTTTGAGCTGACAAAATTGTGTTCTATCTCGACAGGATTTGAACACACACCACTGATACACTGCAACACCAATCGCTTAGCCTTATGTCCTGCACCACTCAACTACATATATATATATTGTTTAATTTCTAAAGAAAATCTGCTATGTTTAGTACTGGTTTTAAAACCAGTATATTTCATATGTTTTGTAACCATACTTATGATTATTATGCGCGCACGTGTGTTAAGGCTGTTTCTAAGATTGCACGCAATAAAAAAAGGGGGTCATGTATGTAATACAAATTAATGAGTAAAACATAACAATAGTTGATGCATATTGCAACTAGTTATTAATACATGTTCGAAAGTGAAAATGTTTCAACTTTGTGCGAGTCAACGTGGATTTATGTTGGTAAAATGGTGGTCACGTGACTATAATCAGTGCCTTAACTAATTTCGAAAAGTTCAAGAATTTAGAGTGAAAGTTGAATTAAAAACTGGATATTTTCTGGAAGATTGTTTTTGTTTAAGAAAAGTGCTACGAGAGCTACTATACAGCCAACAATAGAGAACAGGGCCAGCTAAAACGCGGAAAATTGTCGATTCCAGTTGGTCGATGGTGTAAAATTGTAAATCGTCGTCTTCTCTCACGGTTTTCATTGATCTCGTAGCAAAATCATATATCTTTATTATCTGCTCCTTGTGAATATGTTTTGAACTGCGAATTTATTGACACGTATATTCTAGAACTTTCACGTCGAGGTGTACGTACTCAATCATTTAATCAATCTCGAAAACAATAAAACACCCAAGTGATCTGGCAGACTAATAAAGGGAGGTAACAATATTTATTAACTAAATCGGGGCAAATATTAAAACGATATAATGTTTTCCTTTATTTAATTAAAGTAAACTACATTTGTCATCGATTCGATAATTAATCGATCGGTTATTTCATATGCATGTATATAAAACAGATTTTTGTGAAGTGATTGTTTATCAATTAATTGTAAAATGGTGTAACTATCCATGTCAACTTCTATAGATATCACTGTCAGCATCAGTATCATACAATCTTGTACCTGTCCTGGTCCTGGAATTCATGTACTTATACAAAACATTGATTATCCATGTATTACTTATTCATGTATCAGAGATATATAGCACAATTATGTCTTTGCATGCATTGGGTATATCAGTAGATGTTCATATTTGACAACTCTGTTAAAAAAAAGTTGTTATAAATTATATTTTGAGTTGAAATACTTTTGATAAAAAATGGCAAAAATTTATATATTTGGAAACATCGAGAATATCTGAGTGTGCATGGTGTAATGATAGATTTGTTTCTGTTGTTCCTTTCACATCTCTTTGTTACAAAATAAAATGCTACTTTTTTTAGTGGAACAAAACAGATAACACTCGTAAGCCTCAAATCTATTTTGTATTCCTCTATATTTTCATATCTACAACTTGAACCAGATGAAACTGATGGAATATTTAAATTTATTGAATCTGTTTAATTAAATAAAAATTAATTGTTTTGTATGTGTTTTGTGAATCTGGAGAAAGTCTACTCAGGGCCGTCTTAGCAGCATTATAGGAACCCGGGAAAAGCGGTACACTGAGACGGCTACCTATACAACCACTCGCTGGAATAACAATGTAAATGTCGATTAAAAAAATCAGTGTTTAAACATTAAAAAACATGATGCACACAGCATACACAAGATTAACATAGGGCCTTTATGCTTGTGCGCCCCACGGCAACTGCTCAGCGTGCCCATGCGTTAAGTTGGCACTGAGTCTACTGATACATATTTAGTATATGTATATCTACATATATTTCGTTCAATATTATGTACTACTTAATCTTGTTTTCTTTATGTGTGTATGCTAGGTTAAATAAACTTGAAGAAAGGGGAAATGAAATACAGTGGTACATGTAGCTTTACACCAACTTTTTCCCCCATTAAATAGTAGCAAGATAATTGTTATTTCCTTTCCGCAAACATATAAACAAAATAACATAAAAGCTGTACATATCAATCTCCATGGGCTTTTGAACCAACAAAATAAACTATGAATAGTTTTAGACACCAGCAATTAGAGATGAAAAATATGTATCAATTCTACAGCAAAAGAAAAAACATATATTAAAACAATGCAATATGCTCAACCTAGCAAACCAGGTAACCTCGAGGAACCTTGCGAAATTAGCAATATGTCATTAAATACTAAATTTGGACTGTCAAGCTACCAAAAGCAGCATACTAATGTGAAAAAATTAGATATAGTTTTGTAGCAATCAGATATTTTACAAACTATCCAAGTAACATAGCATATCTCCTATATAATATGGACAACAGATGACAGACACAGTCATGATAATACATCATTTAGCCTTTTTGAGCCAGTTCAGCTATAAATAAGTAAATTTTCTTAATTAAAAAATTTTCAAACATCATAAAAATATTCAAATATTTCAAGCAAATTGTTTATTTACTTTATAATAAGAAGATTGGATATGTAGATCAATTTGTTTCATCAATAGATAAATATGTACATGCATAGCATGCTTAGCATTTTACCTTGATCATGGCTTGATGTCCATTTATCATACCCTTAATATATCACCAAGATGATTGAATGCATAACAATGAACTTAGCTCAGTGCAGAGACAGTTAATATGATAATCAGCTACTGAACTAAATCCAATGAAAATGCTGATATATGCTGTATATTTGCCTACAAAATATATTGTCAAAACATACAAGGACTAAATAACACTGAAGTTTATTTGACCTCTCTATTATTACTCAAAATCTCACAATTGCAGGATCAATTCATCATAGGTTTTGTTGTGAAACAAATTTAATTAACAGTACAGTGTACAATGCATACATAACCAGGTATGTCTTCTAATAAAAAAATCAATACCGGTATCAATGCTTAAATACAATTTTATCAGTGCAATTTTTAATTATGTAAAGGTTTAGTTTACTGAACATGTTTTGTCATAACTAAATAAACTACAATATATTACAAGGAATTAAGCATATGTCCTAATATGTCTCAATAAAAAATTTTTTGATCAAAATGTGATATTGTAGCATAACCAGATCACCCACATTTAATTAAAAATTTAAATTTTTAAATCACAATGTAGATAATAGTTTCATTTCACTTTTTTGGTTTTATGGTTTTGTGTACATTTTTGTATTTATTGTATGGACCATGAATTTTGTTAGCTAGTAAAAAGACAAACTGGATTTAGAGAATAATTAACTTGTGTCAGATTAGTTTTTGCCCATTGCTTATTTTATCAAATCTGTAATGTGTAAATTAATGTTGACCAAAACAAATTTCAGACGTTTAGATGTTTATGAATTGAAGTTATCCTCCCCAGTCACTTGACCGGATTTTTTTAAGGAAAAATAAACCTCTGAAAAGGGATGTTATTCTCTGATAATACATAATTACTTTTTGGTTGTCAATTATTATACATTGGGATTTGGTCCTACACAAGTATTCAGAATTGACAATTTGCCTTTCCAAGCCAAGGTGTAATGGAGATTGTACATGTCCATCACTTGTAAAAAAGACAAATGTAAATTCTAAATGGGGAGGAGGGGGGTCTGATTAAATTGTGTCTGTGGCAAAAATAGATACTGCATCATCAAACATCTCGATATTTACAAGAAAAATCACGAAAATGTCGGAATTAACATGATAGAGTACTAGGATTAAGTATTTTATTTTGATTCTCCATGTGCTCTCTTCAGGTTCGGTCCGTACGACAAGATCATGCTCCCAAATCGTGACAAAAACGTAACATAACTTATTAATATCACAAAGGAGGTCAAAACTTGCACTTCATGACATAACTTTTTAAAGAGCGTTGATGTAAAAAGATACCCTAATTTAAGATCCTATGTTGATTAATAGAGCCAACATTTAAACTTGAACAATACATTTTTAACAATAAACTGTTGTGGTATTGTTATAGAGCAAAACGAAATTATCCACGTATGAAGTATTAATACAATATGATGCTTTGTGTCTAGCTCAAACACAAACTGATGATTTAAATGTTTAGTTTAAGCATATTTTATTTGCATTAAAGTTGCAAATGGGATTGTACACAAGTTTTAGCAACATTAGTGAAGTCCTTTCCCTTTTACAACCAGAGGCCCTCAAGAACCTCTGTCGTTCACCTGCTTATAAAAAAACGAATTGGTCCTATGTAAAAAATATGCCCTGCAGTGGTAGTCATCTTGGAATTCCGATCAACATAAAAAACACAAAATTTGTAAAGGACCTTCCAATGATTGGTGCACAGTTTAGGTTCAATCAGTGCATTAGCTTCAGAAAAGAACATATTTCTGTATTTTCCCAATATGGTCCTGTGTTAATACTATGACCAGTGATGGCAGCCATCTTGAGTTTCGGATCGACATAGAAAACCCAACTTTTTAGAGGACATTTAAATGATTATTCCTGGGAAGTTTCGTTTCATTTGCCCATGTGAATTAAGAGAAGAAGCGTTTTGAAACATTTTTCCCATAGGGTCTAAAGTTAAATTAAGCCCTGCCGTAGTCGCCATTTTTAATTTCATATCAGAACAAAAAACCTAAACTTTGTAGAGGACCAACCAATGAACATTCATGCATGTATAGATTGACTTTATTCATATTTGTAGTTTCTGAGAAGGCATTGTAACATTTTCCCATAGGGTCCACTGTTAATCTATGTCTTGTGGTGGCGGCCATCTTGGATTTCCGATCGGCATAAAAACAGAAACTTGGTAAAGGACATTCCAATGATCATTCATTTACAGTTTGGGTTCAGTCAGTTCATTAGTATCAGAGAAGAAGATCTTTGAAATTTCAGCCAATCAGAGCATATTATTGGCGCTGGCAGTTAAAAAATAGGAGCATATTATGTTACCCTGTATTTCTTTTTACCTTCAATATATTTAGACGATAATTATAAAGAAGAATATTGTGAAATAATACGCTCAATACAGTGGAATAAAGAAGAAGGGTGTCAAACAAACAAAAACAAACAAAAACAACAAACATATTTAGATGAAATTATTATTTGACGTTTCATTATGAAGGAAAAAAAAAGACGAAAAGACTGTTGCAAATAGACAATAAAGGGGTAGTATGGTTGTCTTTTAAATATTATATGTCAGTTGTTGATACACTAACAGGGGCTACATGTGCTTTTTCTTAGGCATATGTCTGCAACGAACAGAGTTGTAAGTCACCTCCGTTTTCTACACGCAAAAATACATTTTGGAATGACGATCCAACTCAGTTTGAATTTGTTAAAAGCAGAAAGGCTTTGACAAATAGAAACTCGGGAAGATGAGGGTTATTTCTGCTTGCTTTTAAAAAATGGTTTGTAAAATATTATAATATTTTGAACACTGAAAGTTCATTTTTTTTTAGCTTAAATTTTCGAAAGATTAACTTGGTTTAGATTAAGTGGTATATTTTAGTATCGTTTATAAACCTCCTGTTTTACAATTCTTTCGTCTATTGATACTGTTATAGAAATGGATAAGAAATAGTTAATTTTGATACAAAATATAAATATATTATTCTTAGTGGTGATTTTAACGGAAGAAGAGGAAACGAACCAGATTATATTAATATTTCTAAGAAAAGTTTTGTAATAATAATTTACCTGAATTATTTGATATTAATAATACTTTCTGTTGGCCAAGTTATAAGTTATTGACTGCTGGCTTCAATTTACGACTTCTGATTACTCCTTTGATATGTTCAAACCTTGGTCATTGTGTTGTTTGGCCTTCTTTTGATGCACGGCTTCTGATAACTCCTTTGGTATTTTCAAACCTTGGTAATTGTGTTGCTTGGCCTTCTTTTGATGCATGGCTTCTGACTACTCCTTTGGTATTTTCAAACCTTTGGTCATTGTGTTGTTTGTCCTTCATTTGATGCATTGCTTCTGATTATAGTATTGCAGCCAGCTACTGAAAAGTCGCTTATTTATCCAGTTTAATGTGCTGAAATAATACACAGCTGCATTTTGTCTTAAGTTTTAGATAAGTATGTCTTCTTTCCATTTCAAGTTGTCGTCAATGATTTTTGCGGTAAGTTTGCGCAATATCGGTCTGTTAACTGAGTCACCCCAAAAACACGTATTTCACCAGTCAATTTGAAAATGAAATCGTTGCATCATTGTATCACATATAACTAAAATAAAGATTATATTTGCATGAGAAAACATGTAAAATGAATATGAATGTATTGGTTTTGCAAAAACGCATGTCATTATCGAATGATAAACTTCCAAACATTGATCAAATTTACTGTCAGTTTATAGGCGTTTTTCTCTTAACGGACGAAAAAGATTATACCCGATATATTGATTTGCATTCAAAATGCAAGAATATTGTGTTTACGAATTCCCTGCCAACTTTTAAAGTAAAACATCGAGTAGCTTTGTTTAAAATCAATAACGAAAAATGATTTTTTTATCGGCAACCGGCAAACAAACTTGGACACAAATAATGAAAACAAAACCTGTATAATACTCCAGTAGGTGTCCGTAAATGGATGAGGGAATTCCGGGAATTGAATGTTCATGTTGGCTTCGAAACAAAAAAGATGAAAATGGAAATGACACGGAGGTTGTCTTCGAAAGGATAACATTTCATCGTCAAATCTATTAATAAGTGTTGTAATTGTTTTCAAGAGTCGCATTCCCCTTCCGCGAAAAAGACCCCATATAGGAAAATATTTCCCTTTTCCAAGGTATAAAATTAAACCCACAAATGGTTCTGAATGCACTATATTTCACTTTGACTGTCACATTGATTTGCTTGCCCCTTCAAAACAGATGTGGTGTCTGGTAAACAGTTGATGGGAAATAAAATAATAATGTAATAGAATGTAAAACTGAGTTGTTGAATGTTATAGTTGTAGCTCCTACACCAACTGTTCTTTCCACTTTTGGCACTATTCAATAATTATATTAATAGTTCCCCCTCCCCCCGCCCAAAGCTTCTTAAATATCAGATAACACTGAATTATGCTTGTAACTTTTAAAACTACAAGCAATTGTTTGCTTGTGGTTAAAAAAGTTAATCCCATTATATTCTTTGGTAAAGGAACATCTACATTATGTTTTATTTTGTGGGAATGAGTTTTGTAAAGGAGTTGTAAATGACAATTCAGACGAGGTAGGTTTGCTGTTAATAGCAGACTTACCAAGGTATTTCACTCTTGGCCATGCTGACAAAATTTTCACAATTATATATATACAAATGCATATACAAGAAAATGTAGCATATTCTTGAACATTGGATAAAAAGCTGCTTTATGTGAATAACATATTGATGTCTCTGGAGTTTGCTCTCAATTTACTATTTCAAAGTTTGACATCTTTTTCTAGAAATATACTGATATTTTGCGATTGTCCATAGCATACAAAAAATATACATGCAAGCAGCGCGATCGTTTAGCATCACCTTTGGTGCTTTCATTTTTTCTTTTGCCCATTGGGTTGGACTGTCTGTTTTTCTTCGATTTATGGATTATGATTATCCAGTTGGTAATTTCAAACTCTTCTTGACCAAAGCCTGCAAAATACTAACTGCATATTAAAGACAGGGAAAACGACATTCATTCTTTACCATCTTAAGACGGAATGTTCTGTTAATTTGGGACTTATCAAAGTCAAGAGGAAACAAAAACTAATGTAGTTTATTACCTAATTGTAAAGATTTACATGCTTTATATATTCTTTTTTTTTTACTTTCAACTTTTTTCAGGTTTTTAATTTCTAGTGTTATATTGCCTGGTAATCTATTGGCTTGCAGTATATTGCCTGGTGTTTTATTTCCTGGCTACTTTTGACCTTTGCTGTGATTATTCAGAACAATTTCATGAATATACATTGGCAATCTGAAATCTTGAATAGTTCACACCGGATTACAGCGTATGAAAGCGTCGTAATATAAAACGATGTAACGCTTTGAATGCGACGTCTTGTGCATAATCGTAACTTCGTGTGCGGTACAATTCCTGCCGTTATGGCTCTTTCAGGTCTTTAATAAAAAAGAATGTATATTATCAAAACAATGTTAGCCCCAAATATCGTATTAAATTCTCAGGAATCTAATAAAAAATTAATAGGGTTAATGGCTGTTTGTGACAAACACATAATGTGTGACTCACTGCACGCACAGTTGACTTTGACTCTCAAAGTAAAAATAAATTGTAAACCTTATCCTATATTTATTTTCAAATATAGTGAAGAAAACATGTTTATTATCAAAATAAAATGATACATTGTCAAACATTCATAAACAAATATTGTAATTGATTGTTAATAAAACGTTTAGTTCTAAATAATGTATTACATTCTCAAAAATGTAATAACAAAATAGTATTAATAGGGTTAATGGCTGTTTGTAACGAACACATAATATATCAATCGATGCATGCATTGTTGAGTTTTGGAGTTTCTCACAATAAGAAGAAAAAAAAGGTGAACTAGTGTTTGTGATGAAATATGGTGAAGAAACATGGTTGTTTTCAAATTAAAAATGATGCATTGTCAAAAATTCATTAACACATATTGTAATGGGTTGTTAATAAAACACTTAGTTCTAAATAATGTATTACATTCTCAAAAATGTAATAACAAAATATTATTAATAGGGTTAATGGCTGTTTGTAACGCACACATAATATACCAGTCGCTGCATGCATTGTTGAGTTTTTGACCTTCTCAGAACAAAAAGAAAACAGGAATATGATATTGTATGAGTGATCAAATATAGGGACGAAAACACGTTGATTATTAAAATAAAAATTGTACATTATAAGAAATCCATTAACACATAGTTTAATTTGTCGTTAATGACATATTTAGTTATACACAGCTCATAGCAATCTCATAAAGTTAATAACAACATAGAAATAATAGGGTTAATGGCTGTTTGTGACGAACACATAATATATCAATCGCTGCATGCATTGTTGAGTTTTGTACTTTCTCACAATAAAAAGAAAAAAATAAAGGTGATATTATGTTTCTGATCAAATATGGTGACGAAAACCTGGTTGTTATCAAATTAAAAATGATACATTATCAACAATTCATTAACAAATATTGTAATTGATTGTTAATAAAGCGTTTATTATGTTTATTTGTATGATTTTACCAGTACTAAGCAAGGACCGGTCACGTATCTGTGTGTTCAGGATATCGAATGTGTATATTTGTATGATACTAGCTGTACTAAGACAGGAGCGGTCATGTATCCGTGCGCTAAGGATATCGAATATGTCTATTTGTATGATTTTACCAGTACTAAGCCAGGAGTGGTCATATATATGTTTCTTAAGGATATCGAATGTGTCTATTTGCATTGTTTTACCAGCACTAAGTCAGGACCTCTCATGTTATATGTGTGTAAAAGATATCGAATGTGTTTATTTGTATGATTTTACCAGTACTAAGCTCGGAGCGGTCATGTATCTATGCCTTAAGGATATCGAATGTGTCTATTTGTATGATTTTACCAGTACTAAGTCAGTACCGGTCATGTATCTCTGTGTTAAGGATATCGGATGTGCCTATTTGTATGATTTTATCAGTACTAAGCCAGGAACGGTAATGTATATGTGTGCTAAGGATATTGAATGTGTCTATTTGTATGATATTACCAGTACTAAGTCAGGACCGGTCATGTATCTGTGCGTTATGGATATCAAATGTGTATATTTGTATGATATTACCACTACTAAGCCAGGATCGGTCATGCATTAGTGTGTTAAGGATATCGAATATGTCTATTTGTATGGTTTTACCAGTACTAAGTCAGGACCGGTCATGTATCTCTGTGTTAAGGATATCGGATGTGCCTATTTGTATGATTTTAGCAGTCCTAAGCCAGGTACGGTAATGTATCTGTGTGCTAAGGATATTGAATGTGTCTATTTGTATGATATTACCAGTACTAAGTCAGGACCGGTCATGTATCTGTGCGTTATGGATATCAAATGTGTCTATTTGTATGATATTACCACTACTAAGCCAGGATCGGTCATGCATTAGTGTGTTAAGGATATCGAATATGTTTATTTGTATGATTTTACCAGTACTAAGTCACGACCGGTCATGTATCTCTATGTTAAGGATATCGGATGTGCCTATTTGTATGATTTTATGAGTACTAAGCCAGGAACGATAATGTATCTATGTGTAGTTCTAAGTCAGGGCCGGTCATGTATCTGTGCGTTATGGATATCAAATCTGTCTATTTGTATGATATTACCGGTACTAATTCAGGAACGGTCATGTATCTGTGCGTGAAGGATATCGAATGTGTCTATTTGTATTATATTACCACTACTAAGCCAGGATCGGTCATGTATTAGTGTGTTATGGATATCGAATATGTCTATTTGTATGGTTTTACCAGTACTAAGTCAGGACCGATCATGTATCTCTGTGTTAAGAATATCGGATATGCCTATGTGTATGATTTTATCAGTACTAAGCCAGGAACGGTAATGTATCTGTGTGTTAAGGATATTGAATGTGTCTATTTGTATGATATTACCAGTACTAAGTCAGGAACGGTCATGTATCTGTGCGTGAAGGATATCGAATGTGTCTCTATGTATGATTTTACCACTACTAAGCCAGGACTTGTCATCTATGTGTGTGCTAAAGATATCGAACATGCCTATGTGTATGATTTTACCAGTACCAAGTCAGGACCGATTATGTATCTGTTTGTAAAGGATATCGAATGTGTCTATTTGAATGCTTTTACCAGTACTAAGTCAGGACTGGTCATGTATCTGTGTGTTAAGCATAGCGGATTAACGAGAAATTTTTAAACACTTGTGTATGATGTTGAAATTTTTAAGCCTAAATATATTTTACCTTTTACCTTTACCTATTTGTATAATTTTACCACTACTAAGCAAGTAGCGGTCATGTATATGTGTAAAAGATATCGAACGTGCCCATGTGTATGATTTTACCAATATTAAGCCAGGAGTGGTCATTGATATTTGTGTTAAGGATTTCGAATGTATTTATTTGTATAATTATACCAGTACTAAGCCAGGAGCTGTCATGTATATGTTTGTCAAGGATATCGAATATGTCTATTTGCATGATTTTAGTCAGGACTGGTCATGTATCTCTCTGTTAAGGATATCGGATGTGCCTATTTGTATGATTTTATCCGTACTAAGCTAGGAGTGGTCATGTATTTGTGTGTAAAGAATATCGAATGTATATAATTGTATGATACTACCCGTACTAAGCCAGGAGCGGTCATTTATCTATGTGTTATGGATATCGAATTTGTCTATTTGTATGATTTTACCAGTCCTAAGTCAGGAGCGCTCATATATCTGTGTGTTAAGGATACCGAATGTGTCTATTTGTATGATTTTGCTAGTACTAAGTCAGGACCTGTCATGTACCACTGTGTTAAGGATACCGAATGTGTCTATTTGTGTGACTTTACTAGTACTAAGCTGGGAGCGGACATGTATCTGTGCGTTAAGGATATCGAACGTGTCAATTTGTTTGATTTTACCAGTACTAAGCCAGGAGCGGACATGTATATGTGTGCTAAGGATATCAAATGTGTCTCTTTGTATGATTTTACCACTATTAAGCCGGGACTTGTCATATATATGTGTGTTAAAGATATCGAACGGGCCAATGTGTATGATTTTACCAGTACCAGGTCAGGACCGCTCATATATATCTTTGCTAAGGATATCGAATGTGTCTGTTTTCATGGTTTTTGCCATTACGACGTCAGGACCTGTCATGTATCTGTCTGTTAAGTATATCGGATGTGCCTATTTGTATGATTTTACCAGTACTAAGCCAGGAGAAGTCATGTATCTGTTTTTGAAGGATATCGAATGTGTCTATTTGTATGATTGTAACGGTACTAAGTCAGGACCGGTCATGTAACTCTATATTAAGGATATCGGATGTGCCTATTTACATGACTTTATCAGTACTAAGCCGGTAGCGGTCATGTATATGAGTGTTAAGGAAATTGAATGTGTCTATTTGTATTATTTTACCAAGTACTAAGCCAGGAGTGGTCATTTATATATGCGCTAAGGATATCCAATGTGTCTATTTGTATGATTTTACCAGTACTAAAGCCAGGAGCGGTCATGTATCTATGTGTTATGGATATTGAATGTGCCTATTAGTATGATTTTGCCACTACTAAGTCAGGACCTGTCATGTATCTGT
>MJUT01052391.1:481502-493043 GCA_002080005.1 Gigantidas platifrons
CCAGTTTTAAGCCAGGATACGTCATGTATGTGTGTGTCAAGGATATTGAATTTGTCTATTAGTATGATTTTACCATTACTAATTCCGAACCTGTCATGTATCTGTGTATTGAGGATATTGAATATGTCTATTTGCATGCTTTTACCAGTAATAAGCAAGGAGTGGTCATGAATCTGTGCTTAAAGGATATTGAATGTGTCTAGTTGTATAATTATACCAGTTTTAAACCAGGATACGTCATGTATGTGTGTGTCAAGGATATTGAATTTGTCTATTTGTATGATTTTACCAGTACTAAGTAAGGATCTGTCATGTATCTGTGTGTTAAGGATATCGATTGTTTCTATTTGCATGATTTTACCAGTACTAAGTCAGGGGCGCTCTTATATCTGTTTGCTAAGGATATCGAATGTGTCTATTAGTATGATTTTACTAGTATTAAGTCAGGACCTGTCACGTACCAGTGTGTTAAGGATATCGAATTTGTATAATTGTATGATACTACCAGTACTAAGCCCGGAGCGGTCATGTATATATGTGCTAAGGATATCGAATGTGTCTATTTGTATGATGTATATCAGTACTAAGTCAGGAGCGCTCAAGTATATGTGTGTTAAGTATATCGAATGTGTTTATTTGTATGATTTTCCTAGTACTAAGTCAGGACCAGTCATGCACTACTGTGTTAAGGATATCGAATGTGTCTCTTTGTGTGATTGTATCACTAATAAGCAGGGAGCGGACATGTATCCGTGCGTTAAGGATATCGGATGTGCCTATTTGAATGATTTTATCAGTATTAAGCTAGGAGTGGTCATGTATTTGTGTGTTAAGGATATCGCATGTGTCTAATTGAATGAGTTTACCACTACTAAGCTAGGAGCGGACATGCATCTATGTGCTATGGATATCGAATGTGCCTATTAGTATGATTTTACCATAACTAATTCCGAACCTGTCATTTATCTGTGTATTGAGGATATTGAATATGTCTATTTGCATGCTTTTACCAGTAATAAGCAAGGAGCGGTCATGAATCTGTGCTTAAAGGATATTGAATGTGTCTAGTTGTATAATTATACCAGTACAACAACAGGAGACGTCATGTATGTGTGTGTCAATGATATCGAATATGTCAATTTGTATGATTTTACCAGTACTAAGTCAGGATCTGTCATGTATCTATGTGTTAAGGATATCGAATGTGTTTATTTGTATGATTTTACAAGTACTTAGTTAGGAGCGCTCATATATCTGTTTGTTACGGATACTGAATGTGTCTATTTGTATGATTTTACCAGTACTAAGACAGGACCGGTCATGTATCTCTGTGTTAAGGATATCGGATGTGCCTATTTTATGATTTTATCATTACTAAGCCAGGAACGGTAATGTATCTGTGTGTTAAGGATATTGAATGTGTCTATTTGTATGATACTACCAGTACCGGTCATGTAGCTCTGTGTTAAGGATATCGGATGTGCCTATTTGTATGATTTTATCAGTACTAAGCCAGGAGCGGTAATGTATCTGTGTGTTAAGGATATCGAATGTGTCTATTTGTATGATATTACCACTACTAAGCCAGGATCGATCATGTATTAGTGTGTTAAGGATATCGAATATGTCTATTTGTATGAGTTTACCAGTACTAAGCCAGGAGCGGTCATGCATAAATGTGCTAAGGATACCGAACGTGTCTTTGTATGTCATACCACTACTAAGCCGCGACCTGTCATCTTTGTGTGTGTTAAAGATATCCAACATGCCTATGTGTATGATTTTACCAGTACCAAGTCAGGACCGATCATTTATCTGTTTGTAAAGGATATCGAATGTGTCTATTTGTATGATTTTACGAGTACTAAGCCAGGAGCGGTCATGTATCTNTGCGTCCAGGATATCGAATGTGTCTATTTGAATGATTTTACCAGTACTAAGCTAGGAGCCGTCATGTATCAATGTGTTAAGGATATATAATGTGTCTATTTGTGTAATTTGACCACTACTAAGCTAGGACCGGACATGTATCTGTGCGTTAAGGATATCGAATGTACCTAGTATTAGTATGATTTTACCATTATTAAATCGAATGTGTCTATTTGTATGATTTTATCAGTACTAAGCCAGTAGCGGTCATGTATATCATTGTTAAGGATATTGAATGTGTCTATGTGTATGATTTTACCAGTACCAAGCCAGGAGCGGTCATGTATCTGTGCGTCAAGGATATCGAATGTTTCTATTTGTATGATTTTATCAATACTAAGCTAGGAGTGGTCATGTATTTGTGTGTTAAGGATATCCAATGTGCCAATTGTATGATTTTACCACTACTAAGCCAGGAGCGGTCATTAATATATGTGTTATGGATATCGAATGTGCATATTAGTATGATTTTACCACTACTAAGACAGGAGTGGTCATGTTTCTGGGTGTTAAGGATATTGCATATGCCTATTTGTACTATTTTATCAATACTAAGTCAGGACCTGTCATGTATCTGTGTGTTGAGGATATTGAATTTGTCTATTTGTATGATTTTCCAGTAATAAGCAAGTATTGGTCATATATCTGTTTGCTAAGGACCTGTCATGTTTTTGAGTGCTAAGGATATCGAATGTGTTTATTTGCATGATTTTACCAGTAGTAAGACAGGACCTGTCATGTACCAGTGTGTTAAGGATATCGAATGTGTCTAGTTGTGTGGTTTAATCAGTACTAAGCCAGGAGCAGTCATTTATCCTTGCGTTAAGGATATGGAATGTGTCTATTTGTATGATTTTTCCGGTAATAAGTAAGGACCGATCATGCATTTGTGTGTTAAAGATATCAAACGTGCCTATGTGTATGATTTTACCAGTACTAAGCCAGGAGCGGACATGTATCCTTGCGTTAAGGCTATCCAATGTGTATATTTGTATGATTTTACCACTACTAGGCCAGGACCGGTCATGCATCTGTGTGTGAAGGATATTGAATGTGTCTATTTGTATAATTTTACCACTACTAAGCCAGGAGCGGTCATATATATGTGTTAAAGATATCGAACGTGCCCATGTGTATGATTTTACCAATACTAAGCCAGGAGTTGTCATTGATATGTGTGTTAAGGATATCGAATGTGTTTATTTGTATGATTTTATCAGTACTAAGCTCGGAGCGGTCATGTATTTATGCCTTAATGATATCGAATGTGTCTATTTGTATGATTTTACCAGTACTAAGTCAGGCCCAGTCATGTATCTCCGTGTTAAGGATATCGGATGTGCCTATTTGTATGATTTTACCATTACTAAGTCAGGAGCGGTCATGTTTCTGGGTGTTAGGGATATTGCATGTGCCTTTTTGTATTATTTTATCAATACTACGTCAGGACCTCTCATGTATCTGTGTGTCGAGGATATTGAATTTGTCTATTTGTATGATTTTCCAGTAATAAGCAAGGAGTGGTCATATATCTGTGTTTTAAGGATATTGAATGTGTCTAGTTGAATAATTATACCAGTGCTAAGCCAGGAGCCGTCATGTATGTGTGTGTCAAGGATATCGAATATGTCTATTTGTATAATTTTACCAGTACTAAGTCATGATTTGTCATGTATCTGTGTGTTAAGGATATCGAATGTGTCTATTTGTATGATTTTACCAGTACTAAGTCAGGAGCGCTCATATATCTGTTTGTTAAGGATATCGAATGTGTCTATCTGTATGATTTTACCAGTAGTAAGTCAGGACCTGTCATATACCGGTGTGTAAAGGATATCGAACGTGTCTAGTTGTGCGATTTTACCACTACTAAGCCAGGAGCGGTCATGTATCCTTGCGTTAAGGATATAGAATATGGCTATTTGTATGATTTTACCAGTACTAAGACAGGACCGGTCATGTATCTATGTGTTAAGGATATCGGATGTGCCTATTTGTATGATTTTATCAGTACTAAGCCAAGAACGGTAATGTATTCGTGTGTTAAGGATATTGAATGCGTCTAGTTGTATAATTAAACCAGAACTAAGCCAGGAGCCGTCATGTATATGTGTGTCAAGGATATCGAATATGACAATTTTGTATGATATTGCCACTACTAAGCCAGGATCGGTCATGTATTATTGTGTTATGGATATCGAATATGTATATTTGTATGATTTTACCAGTACTAAGACAGGACCGGTCATGTATCTATGTGTTAAGGATATCGGGTGTGCCTATTTCTATGATTTTATCAGTACTAAGCCAGGAACGGTAATGTATCTGTGTGTTAAGGATATTGAATGTGTCTATTTGTATGATATTACCAGTACTAAGTGAGGAACGGTCATGTATCTGTGCGTTATGGATATCAAATGTGTCTATTTATATGATATTACCACTACTAAGCCAGGAGCGGTCATGCATTAGTTTGTTAAGGATATCGAATATGTTTATTTGTATGATTTTACCAGTACTAAGTCAGGACTGGTCATGTATCTATGTGTTAAGGATATCTAATGTGTCTATTTGTGTAATTTTACCACTACTAAGCTAGGACCGGACATGTATCTGTGCGCTAAGGATATCGAATGTACCTATTAGTATGATTTTACCATTACTAAGTCAGGACCTGTCATGTATCTGTGTGTTGAGGGTATTGAATGCGTCTAGTTGTATAATTATACCAGAACTAAGCCAGGAGCCGTCATGTATATATGTGTCAAGGATATCGAATATGACAATTTTGTATGATATTACCACTACTAAGCCAGGATCGGTCATGTATTATTGTGTTATGGATATCGAATATGTCTATTTGTATGATTTTATCAGTACTAAGCCAGGAACGGTAATGTATCTGTGTGTTAAGGATATTGAATGTGTCTATTTGTATGATATTACCAGTACTAAGTGAGGACCGGTCATGTATTTGTGCGTTATGGATATCAAATGTGTCTATTTGTATGATATTACCAGTACTAAGTCAGGAACGGTCATGTATCTGTGCGTGAAGGATATCGAATGTGTCTCTATGTATGATGTTACCACTACTAAGCCAGGACTTGTCATCTATGTGTGTGTTAAAGATATCGAACATGCCTATGTGTATGATTTTACCAGTACCAAGTCAGGACCGATTATGTATCTGTTTGTAAAGATATCGAATGTGTCTATTTGCATGCTTTTACCAGTACTAAGTCAGGACTGGTCATGTATCTATCTGTGTGTTAAGCATAACGGATGTGCCTATTTGTTAGATTTTACCAGTACTAAGCCAGGAAAGGTCATGTATCTGTTTGTTAAGGATGTCGAATGTGTTTATTTGTATGATTTTACCAGTACTAAATCAGGACTGGTCATGTATCTCTGTGTTAAGTATATCGGATGTGCCTATTTTATTATATTATCAGTACTAAGCCAGTATCGGTCATGGAAATGAGAGTTAAGGATATCGAATATGTTTATTTGTATGATTTTACCAGTACTAAGTCAGGACTGGTCATGTATCTATGTGTTAAGGATATCTAATGTGTCTATTTGTGTAATTTTACCATTACTAAGCTAGGACCGGACATGTATCTGTGCGTTAAGGATATCGAATGTACCTATTAGTATGATTTTGCCATTACTAAGTCAGGACCTGTCATGTATCTGTGTGTTGAGGGTATTGAATATGTCTATTTGTATGATTTTACCAGTAATAAGCAAGAAGTGGTCATATATCTGTGTGTTATGGATATCGAATATATCTATTTGTATGATTTTACTAGTACTAAGTCAGGACCGGTCATGTATCTCTGTGTAAAGGATATCGGATGAGCCTATTTGTATGATTTTATCAGTACTAAGCCAGGACCGGTAATGTATCTGTGTGTTAAGGATATTGAATTCGTCTATTTGTATGATATTACCAGTACTAAATGAGCACCGGTCATGTATCTTTGCGTTATGGATAGCAAATGTGTCTATTTGTATGATATTACCAGTACTAAGCCATGAAAGGTCATGTATCTGTTTGTTAAGGATATCGAATGTGTCTATTTGTATGATATTACCAGTACTAAGTCAGGAACGGTCATGTATCTGTGCGTGAAGGATATCGAATGTGTCTCTATGTATGATTTTACCACTACTAAGCCAGGACTTGTCATCTATGTGTGTGTTAAAGATATCGAACATGCCTATGTGTATGATTTTACCAGTACCAAGTCAGCACCGATTATGTATCTGTTTGTAAAGGATATCGAATGTGTCTATTTACATGCTTTTACCAGTACTAAGTCAGGACTGGTCATGTTTCTGTGTGCTAAGTATAACGGATGTGCCTATTTGTTAGATTTTACCAGTACTAAGTCAGGAACGGTCATGTATCTGTGCATGAAGGATATCGAATGTGTCTCTATGTATGATTTTACCTCTACTAAGCCAGGACCTGTCATCTATATGTGTGTTAAAGATATCGAACATCCTATGTGTATGATTTTACCAGTACCAAGTCAGGACCGATTATGTATCTGTTTGTAAAGGATATCGAATGTGTCTATTTGTATGATTTTACGAGTACTAAGCCAGGAACGGTCATGTATCTTTGCGTCCAGGATATCGAATGTGTCTATTTGAATGATTTTACCAGTACCAAGCTAGGAGCGGTCATATATCAATGTGTTAAGGATATATAATGTGTCTATTTGTGTAATTTGACCACTACTAAGCGAGGACCGGACATGTATCTGTGCGTTAAGGATATCGAATGTACCTAGTATTAGTATGATTTTACCATTACTAAATCAGGACCTCTCATGTATCTGTGTGTTGAGGATATTGAATATGTCTATTTGTATGATTTTCCCAGTAATAAGCAAGAAGTGGTCATGTATCTGTGTTTTAAGGATATTGAATGCGTCTATTTGTATGATATTACCAGTACTAAGTGAGGATCGTTCATGTATCTGTGCGTTATGGATATCAAATGTGTCTATTTGTATGATATTACCAGTACTAAGTCAGGATCGGTCATGTATCTGTGCGTTATGGATATCAAATGTGTCTATTTGTATGATATTACCAGTAATAAGTCAGGAACGGTCATGTATCTGTGCGTGAAGGATATCGAATGTGTCTCTATGGATGCTTTTACCACTACTAAGCCAGGACATGTCATCTATATGTGTGTTAAAGATATCGAACATGCCTATGTGTATGATTTTACCAGTACCAAGTCAGGACCGATTATGTATCTCTTTGTCAAGAATATCGAATGTGTCTATGTGCATGCTTTTACCAGTACTAAGTCAGGACTGGTCATGTATCTCTGTGTTAAGGATATCGGATGTGCCTATTTTATGATATTATCAGTACTAAGTCAGGACCGGTCATGGACATGAGAGTTAAGGATATCGAATATGTTTATTTGTATGATATTACCAGTACTAAGTCAGGACTGGTCATGCATCTGTGCGCTATGGATATCAAATGTGTCTATTTGTATGATATTACCACTACTAAGCCAGGAGCGGTCATGCATTAGTGTGTTAAGGATATCGAATGTGTCTGTTTGTATAATTTTACCACTACTAAGCCAGGAGCGGTCATATATATGTGTTAAATATATCGAACGTGCCCATGTGTGTGATTTTACCAATACTAAGCCAGGAGTTGTCATTGATATGTGTGTTAAGGATATTGAACGTGTTTATTTGTATGATTTTACCAGTACTAAGCTCGGAGCGGTCATGTATTTATGCCTTAAGGATATCGAATGTGTCTATTTGTATGATTTTACCAGTACTAAGTCAGGACCAGTCATGTATATCCGTGTTAAGGATATCGGATGTGCCTATTTGTATGATTTTATCAGTACTAAGCAAGTAGCTGTCATGTATATTAGTGTTAAGGAAATTGAATGTGCCTATTAGTATGATTTTACCATTACTAAGTCAGGAGCGGTCATGTTTCTGGGTGTTAGGGATATTGCATGTGTCACTTTGTATTATTTTATCAATACTACGTCAGGACCTGTCATGTATCTGTGTGTCGAGGATATTGAATTTGTCTATTTGTATGATTTTCCAGTAATAAGCAAGGAGTGGTCATATATCTGTGTTTTAAGGATATTGAATGTGTCTAGTTGAATAATTATACCAGTGCTAAGCCAGGAGCCGTCATGTATGTGTGTGTCAAGGATATCGAATATGTCTATTTGTATAATTTTACCAGTACTAAGTCAGGATTTGTCATGTGTCTGTGTGTTAAGGATATCGAATGTGTATATTTGTATGATTTTACCAGTACTAAGTCAGGAGCGCTCATATATTTGTTTGTTAAGGATATCGAATGTGTCTATCTGTATGATTTTACCAGTAGTAAGTCAGGACCTGTCATGTACCGGTGTGTAAAGGATATCGAACGTGTCTAGTTGTGCGATTTTACCACTACTAAGCCAGGAGCGGTCATGTATCCTTGCGTTAAGGATATAGAATATGGCTATTTGTATGATTTTACCAGTACTGAGACAGGACCGGTTATGTATCTATGTGTTAAGGATATCGGATGTGCCTATTTGTATGATTTTATCAGTACTAAGCCAAGAACGGTAATGTATCCGTGTGTTAAGGATATTGAATGCGTCTAGTTGTATAATTATACCAGAACTAAGCCAGGAGCGTCATGTATATGTGTGTCAAGGATATCGAATATGACAATTTTGTATGATATTACCACTACTAAGCCAGGATCGGTCATGTATTATTGTGTTATGGATATCGAATATGTCTATTTGTATGATTTTACCAGTACTAAGACAGGACTAGTCATGTATCTATGTGTTAAGGATATCGGATGTGCCTATTTCTATGATTTTATCAGTACTAAGCCAGGAACGGTAATGTATCTGTGTGTTAAGGATATTGAATGTGTCTATTTGTATGATATTACCAGTACTAAGTGAGGACCGGTCATGTATCTGTGCGTTATGGATACCAAATGTGTCTATTTATATGATATTACCACTACTAAGCCAGGAGCGGTCATGCATTAGTTTGTTAAGGATATCGAATATGTTTATTTGTATGATTTTACCAGTACCAAGTCAGGACTGGTCATGTATCTATGTGTTAAGGATATCTAATGTGTCTATTTGTGTAATTTTACCACTACTAAGCTAGGACCGGACATGTATCTGTGCGTTAAGGATATCGAATATACCTATTAGTATGATTTTACCATTACTATGTCAGGACCTGTCATGTATCTGTGTGTTGAGTGTATTGAATGCGTCTAGTTGTATAATTATACCAGAACTAAGCCAGGAGCCGTCATGTATATGTGTGTCAAGGATATCGAATATGACAATTTTGTATGATATTACCACTACTAAGCCAGGATCGGTCATGTATTATTGTGTTATGGATATCGAATATGTCTATTTGTATGATTTTATCAGTACTAAGCCAGGAACGGTAATGTATCTGTGTGTTAAGGATATTGAATGTGTCTATTTGTATGATATTACCAGTACTAAGTGAGGACCGGTCATGTATCTGTGCGTTATGGATATCAAATGTGTCTATTTGTATGATATTACCAGTACTAAGTCAGGAACGGTCATGTATCGGTGCGTGAAGGATATCGAATGTGTCTCTATGTATGATGTTACCACTACTAAGCCAGGACTTGTCATCTTTAGTTTAATACTATTTTATTGTACATAAACAATAGGATTGGACAGCAAGTTATACCAACTTATATGAAGTCCTCTCCTTTCAAAATATACACATGAATTAATGACAGCAAAACAAAACACAAACAATAGACATTTACAATTTTGACACTGATAAGAAGAAAGAGAGAAGCACAAGTGAAAAAGTGAAAAAAAAAGTGAAAAAAGAAAACAAAGAAAACAAATTGCTGACCTAGCCCTAAAATCTTTTTGATTGATTTATAAAAGTTCGAACTTTTCCAAATATTTTGGAGTTGACGTCATAACTATACTTATCGTTCCCAAAGAGCAAAGTTTCAATATTGATACTAATATCGTCGCAATTACTAAGAAGTGTTCTTCTTTCGTTCAGGTATAAAGGACATACCAGAAAATAATGTATGGCATCTTCAAAAGAAGCACCGCAATTACATTTAAAATTATTTATTATATGTACTTTTGACAGATCGGCATTGAGTGAGCTGCATTGGTGTCTAAGTCTAGTATGTAATATATTTAATTTCCGAGGGCCTTCATTATAATACTTTGGGGTTTTATAGATATCAACTTTCACTCTATTTTTAAACGAAGATAGTGTAAGGGAATTTCTTATTGATATATCTAGATTGTTCCAAAGCGAAACGGTAGATGGAATAAATGAGCTTGCTGATGTTCTCAGTCTGCATCTGGGTGGAACATAATTCTGATTATTTCTAAGATTATAACTATTTATATCTGATGTAACTGGAGGTAAACAATTAAATAAATAAGGAGGGCATAATTTATTATGAATTTTATAAAAAGTAGCTAATTTACGATTTTCCCGCCGATTGGCTAAAGTTTCCCATCCAGTCTCAAAATATAATGAATCCTTACTAGCAAATTTTGTCAAACCTGTTACAATTCGTGCCGCTTCTAATTGTATTTTTTCTAATTTTTCAATGTCCCGTTCATAACACCCGTCCCACACTTCACATGCATATTCTAGTACTGGTCTGATAAATGTAAGATATATATTTGACAAAGCTTGTTTAGATAAACTTGTCATCTATGTGTGTGTTAAAGATATCGAACATCCCTATGTGTATGATTTTACCAGTACCAAGTCAGGACCGATTATGTATCTGTTTGTAAAGATATCGAATGTGTCTATTTGCATGCTTTTATCAGTACTAAGTCAGGACCGGTCATGTATCTATCTGTGTGTTAAGCATAACGGATGTGCCTATTTGTTAGATTTTACCAGTACTAAGCCAGGAAAGGTCATGTATCTGTTTGTTAAGGATATCGAATGTGTTTATTTGTATGCTTTTACCAGTACTAAGTCAGGACTGGTCATGTATCTCTGTGTTAAGGATATCGGATATGCCTATTTTATGAGATTATCAGTACTAAGCCAGTATCGGTCATGGAAATGAGAGTTAAGGATATCGAATATGTTTATTTGTATGATAAGTCCACTACTAAGTCAGGAACGGTCATGCATCTGTGCGTTATGGATATCAAATGTGTCTATTTGTATGTTATTACCACTACTAAGCCAGGTGTGGTCATGCATTAGTGTGTTAAGGATATCGAATATGTTTATTTGTATGATTTTACCAGTACTAAGTCAGGACTGGTCATGTATCTATGTATTAAGGATATCTAATGTGTCTATTTGTGTAATTTTACCACTACTAAGCTAGGACCGGACATGTATCTGTGCGTTAAGGATATCGAATGTACCTATTAGTATGATTTTACAATTACTAAGTCAGGACCTGTCATGTATCTGTGTGTTGAGGGTATTGAATATGTCTATTTGTATGATTTTACCAGTAATAAGCAAGAAGTGGTCATATATCTGTGTGTTATGGATATCGAATATA
>MJUT01052392.1:0-21383 GCA_002080005.1 Gigantidas platifrons
CCGAAAACCATACGATCATGACCACGATGGGCTAGTGAGGATGAAAGGAATCAAATGACATTTAAATGACGTTCTGGCGTTCTATCAGATTACTTATGCCTCTATAAAAGGTGGCTCAGAACCATGTTATTGGTAATGACAAACGATATGTACACTTAAGTCTCGGAATTCAATTGCTTTTCTTCATTTTTTGAAAAATAACTGGAGTCCCCCCAAAGACGCACAATATGGGTGTTCCACTTAATGACTAGCAAGAAAAGTTTGAATATAGAGAGTTACAATGTATAAAGAGATAATCAGAAGACACAAATCGATGTGGAATTTGCCCAATAAAAAAATACCCCTTGATTTAGCGTATACGACCTAAATGGTATACGTATTTTTTCTATTAAATTTCAACTTCGAATTATGTTTTCACGAAGAATATAATCTTTTGATACATCATAGGTTAAAAATCCCCACCCATTGAAGCCGGGAAATTTACGACGAAATAATATATTTGAAGGCTGAAAAATTTAACCCGTTACATGCAGCGGTATGTCTATGTATATCTTTATATAGGAAGTAACCCTTCCCCTTGGATATCGACATATAAAATATGGCAATATCTTATATTGATTTCAAGAGTTTTTTGGTGTCCTTACTCTCCGACATTTAAAATATTTCTATTTCCAATCTTGATTATGACCGCAAATGATGCGACGATTCATGGGGTTACGGGTATGGAGAATGTTAATACATAAAGGTATATATAGACGATCCGTTGTTATGCTCGACTTTTTCAGCTTTCAAATTATGATTGGATCGTAAATGTCCTGCTTCAATATATCAATGGAGGTGTCAACGTGAAGCCAGCAATACATCGTAAACACAAAATAATGTCTATATTTGTTTCTGGTTATTACATATCAGAATAAAAAGCATACATTCAATTGGTTGAACACTCTTCACGTGACCTGCATTATACTTTATATTTTTATTTTCTCTATTTGTCTTTGCTAGCGCAGACGGTCAATAATCAAACCTCTCTTCAGACAAGAGAGTTGAATGAGTCTCACAATGTCATAATCAAATCTCTCTTGAGACGAGAGAGTTGAATGAGTTGCACAACGTCATAATCAAACCTCTCTTCAGACGAGATAGTTGAATGAGTTTCACAACGCCATAATCAAACCTCTCTTCAGACGAGAGTTGATTGAGTTTCACAACGTCATAATGAAACATCTCTTCAGACGAGAGTTGAATACGTTTCACAGCGTCAAAATGAAACATCTCTTCAGACGAGAGTTGAATAAATTGTACACGGGATTTCTCTCAAAAACACGAAAGATGGAATCTAGGATAATCATAAATATGATTTGCATTCCTCTTGAATTTCAACCATATATGAAGAACTGGATCTTCCTTATTTTTTCCTATATTACATTAGTGTCCTACCTATTATTTTGTCTAGAACACTTTGAATCTACCAAACTGTTCACTGAAACTGACATCACAAAGATGAGGGCTCCTAGTAGCCTCTCACTGTGTTGTATTCTTGTTAAATACAGAAAGAATTAAAAACATTCAGAAAGACACTCGAGTTGTAATTGACAATCTATTAGGTATGTTTGGTGGACACAGTTTTCAACAGAGTCGGTATTCCCATGGTTACCAACTGTGGTCCTCTTCATGTAGATTTTGTCTTTATTCCTATGAAGCAGATTTCTTCAATGTGCTTTCTCATGAAAAACGGACATGTAAAACTGGGATCTGAGAGATATTTACTAAGCTTAAAGGCATAATTTGACAGTTGTCACCTTTCCATTTGTTATATAAAAGATAACTTTGTTACGAATATTGTCATTTCCGGTAAAAGTCTTGGCAGTGATAGAAGAAAGAAACCATCTACGTAAAAGGTAAACATCCGACATTTACATTTGTTTATGTGAAAGAGCATTAATTGAAAACAGCTGCATCTTGTAACGTGTTCACACATTTGTCATTTACACGTGTTCTAGTAACATTAAAATGACGTACGTTATTTATTTTCTGCGAGTGAGCGACCGATCGTTTTTTAACCACAAATGAGCTGTTAGCTCTATCATAGTGCGAGCAAAAATGCTGTGCTTAGCGGAAATGCAGCACAAAACAATTGCATAGTCTTTGGTTTGATTCGACCGAGACTCGAACTCACGATCTACCACATTCGTGCACGCTAACAATTACAACAACGATACTTTTCATTTTGTTTGAAGACAGTACATTTTTTTTCGCATTTGTCTGCGATTCATTTTTTTAATAAGATCGTGTTGCCTGTAAAGCTAATATCGTGGAGTCTCACAACGTCATAATCAAGCATCTCTTCAGACATTAAAGTTGAGTAAATTGTATACGGGTTTTGCTCCGTAATGTATCCTACTTAGCGGAGAAGCAGCTTTTGTTTGACCCGCCGGAGCTAGAACACAAGATCTACCGCACTCGGGGCTAGCACACGAACCACTATACATTTTATTGAAGTACATGTACCAAACCAGGAAAAAAGACCGGTCGTGTCATTGTGTGGTAGCGACGTAGCCCTTTTATGATTTTTGTAATGGATATTGCAAATGTATCGACAGTCTGGTATTTTATTTTCATGTAATATTCATTGTGAAGGATCTATCATAAAATTCATAGCCGTTAAGATTGCCAACACATTAGTAACATCACGTGTTTCCTACCTTTTAATTGCTCCCCTGTCGTACAGATCTCGTCAACCTGTGCTCCTGTGACCTTGACCTTGATTTTCTGCATTATATTACAAAGTCATATTGTAATGGACACAATGTATTCCCACGTGTAATCTCGACCTGTTCTCCTTTTCACCTTGAGTTTCTTCATTTTATTACAAGTCATATTTTAAGTTGACACAAGGTATTCTCACGTGTAGTTCGTGTATTCTCGACCTGTGCTCCTTTTGACCTTGAGTTTCTTCATTTTATTACAAGTCACATTGTAAGTTGACACAAGGTATTCTCACGTGTAGTTTAATCTTACAAAACACGCATTTGTTCTACTTAATATTCTACTTTCAATTATATTTATATAAATGACTTAAAATTTACTTCTAAGTGTTAAAGTAATAATTTGTAGTAGACAATTTTTTTTTCTTCCATTAGCGGGTTTTAACCTCAAAAACTCATGTTCATTTAAGAATTGAATGCATTTTTTGTACTTTTATTGGCATGTAAAAGCGTGGACCGAAGCACATTTTGTATGAAACGCGCCAGCGCTTTAAACAAAAAAATGTGCCTCTGTCCACGCTTTCACACGCCTATAAACTACAAAAAAATGCATTCAATTCTTATACTTACATTTAAATCACACCTAAATTTGATATAGTTGTATTTTTCGTTGTGAATTTTATTTGTGTCAGATTATTTGCTGTTGGAAATTACTACGCCATTGATTGTTTGCATCTGACGCCACGTGCAAGTTCGGGTTTGAGTTTTATTGGGATGTGAAACATCTCTTTTATAATCATGTGACCACTTCATAACCAATCATATTGTAACATTTCAATGCAAAACGGAAGTAATGTAATTATTTATTGCTAGAAAAAAAATCATGTACATCTAAAGAACGGACTTTGTGTTACAATGGCAGGAATAAGACAATAGCACAGAGGTGTTTGGACGACATAAGATACATGTTTTTCCTATACTAGTCTTGGTCATTGCGGAAAGGTGTTTTTACTTTTATATGCACTAAGCTTATGGACACAATAAATATTAGTCATTATACATTAAAAATATTATAAGAAATTTACCCTTGAATATACATGCGGCTACTATCAGGATTTTATTGATAGAATATGTCTTTTCGTAATGTTTTTTTTCTAAAAGGTTTTGTTTTTAATTAGAACATCCAAATTTGGCAATAATCGTAATATTCTCTGTTTTAATAAAAACTGTTTGGTTTATGATGTTTAACGCCACTTTCAACAATATTTAAGTTATATCGTGGTGGTCAGTAGCCCTTTTAACAAAAATTCTTACGATTACAAATTGTCTTAAGTGTAAAACTAAGATTAAAAAGAGTTTCACAAAAATACTAATGATAATCTGAAGTGTAAAAATAGTCCTAACTTTACGTATAAAACTACCCTGTCGTAAGTGTAAAATTTTGAACGTAAGAGAAATATTTGTCTTATCTTTTATCGTAAGTTTTGTTTGGACAAATTATATATGTATTAAAATAATACCTAACACAGGGTACCGGTACAGGCTCGCAGCCGATAACTCACTAACATGCAAATACATGACCGCTCAATTTCCTGGCTTGATATAACGATACATAAGACACAAATGCGAGGCTTAAATAAGAAGTGACAGGGTTAAACTAGTTGTATGGGCCTAAATAATGGAAACAAGTCCCTGTGTTTGTTTGTTTGTTTTTTTTTTTGCTGTCTTCTTTATCCTAGATATGTACTTTTTGTAGGTTCTCACAACATTGAGATTTCTGGCAAAAGGGGACTACCTTTCAGAGGTTAGTGATGTTCATGGCATATCTATTTCATCCGCATCAAGAATAATTATTGATGTCTGCAATGCAGTGTGCATGAACATGAATACCATTGTGTTTCCTTCGACCAACAAGGAATTGAGACAAGTTAAAGATGGGTTCCACAGCATAGCTAGTAAAGACGAGCCCAGTTGTGTATGTAGGAAGGGGTTCCATGCCATAAATGTGCAGGCTGTAGTATATTTGAAGTTTAACCGAGACTTATCTTGGTTAAAGTTGAAGGTTGAACTGGATTCTATGGAGTCAACCTTGTTGACAATCTATATCTGACACTTTTTTTTTAGAGATATCACCACCATACAAAAAGTCAGTGTTAGTGTGTAAGGTACTGATGACGAGCAAAGGTGAAAATATTCTGGACTAAGGTCAGGTTTATGCAAGTCTCTTCTAGAAAAGTTAGTAGAACCGTGAAAATGTGCCAACAAGCCTAAAGCATCAATTCCTATTTCAATAATTCCACTAGGAAAATGTTCATGTTCTTTTCTGAAAATGTTAAGTTTATCTAATATTTCTGTTACCAATATTACAGCTTTAACAACCAAACCTTGTTTAAATTGTATTCTGTTTTCTTCTCCTCTCGTGTAATCTGATAATAAATCCCAGATTAATTGGTTTACTCTTGTTTTTGTCAGCATATGACAATTCTCTGGCCTTTCAACATTTTTAACAACTCAGTCAATTTAATATCTGGTAAACCATTGGCAAACAGTCCATTTATAATTTCAGCAAGTTCGGCATCAACTGCTGTATCAATTTTTTCTTTGACCTTAAATTTTTCACTTATTCCCTTGAATAACGAATTTTGTTCATTACCAGTATCAGTGCTAGTACTACCTTCTGTAGTTTTCTGTCTTTTGGCAGGTGATTCATTATTATTGTCTATTGTCATCAGTCACAAGATTGTCATCACAATCATTTATATCAGGCTGATTGTCAATATTATTAGGTTCGGACTCACCCTCACCATCATCACGTAACAACACATAGTCATACATTTCGTTCACTTTGCTCGAAAGTTCGTTTATCCGAATATCAGTCTTACTCTGATCTGCCTTCATAATCTGCAACATAGGCATAACATTAGTTAATGTCACTTCTTTTACTCCACACTAACCTTCAGTAGGGTGATGTGGACCCTCAGAATCAAAATTTACAACATAACTTTTTCTCGAAGACGAACTCGAGCCATGTTTAACAGTTTTGTCAGCGTCATGTTTGTTTTCACATTTTGGGGAAGAGGACGCTTTGTCGGGTTTTTTTTACTAGTATTCGAATCCCTACGATCCGATTTCTCATTTCTTTCACTCTTTTCAGTTTTAGACTCTTTTCGTTGGGTTTTCTTAGTGGAATCCTTCGTTTACATAATTGTCTTCGACTTCAACATGGAGTACGCCATTTTTCATTTATATTCATAAATATTCAGTCCGACATAGCTAAAAATTATATCGATAAAATTAAAGCGTACAAATATTTATTGTAGCATAATAAAATATTTACAAAAGAAATAAAATATCTTCAATATTTTAAACTTACCGTAAAAATTTCAAAATCACAAACCAAACCACCGTCTGTCCCCGATGGTGGCAAATCGCACACTGACCAGTTATGTACTCGTCGCACGCATCTCATCTTAGACGGGAAGTGATATGACGACAGCATCTGAACTCGGGTATTTTGTTAATAAAGAAACATTATTTATTTGAACTTTTCATTGTGTTGTGTGTAAAGATTTCATACATTAACAATTTCCAAAATCGTTTGAGCTCTTCATATAGCTAAAATGAATGCCTGATGAATGTAAATAATTCTGATTTAAAATGATGTTTAACACTGAAGTCTTTGAGGACCAGTATTTGTCTTATAGCCTCCACTCTACATAAGAGCAATGTACCACGGTACTGTTATAGTTAGTAGGGCAGTGATGTATAATATTATAATATATACATTGTACATAATAATGTACATACCCTTTATACAGTCAAATAATTGCTCATTACAGGATAAAATAATTAAATTATTAATTGTTCTCAAGTATTGACTTGATATATAAAGGGGGCAAAAGGGTCCGTACCAAATTTACATTTGATTTTTTTCCTGCATTTTTAAACAGATTTCACATAAATGTTAAACGATGTGATGGATATATGGAACTGTTTTAATTCAAGCATAAGGTGCGGTCTCTAATTAATTAATCAAAATAAAGAAATATTTTAATTGTATTAAAATGGCGTTCCATGTATGAATATCATGTTAAACATATCATATTTAGCCAAATGTATGTAATAGATGGATTTGCTGTGATTGTATAATGATGTGCCTGGCTTAGCACTTTATTTATGCTTCCAGTGCTAAAATATATTTGTATAAGTTTTTTCTTCTTCCAGATTCACCAATATTGTAGTAAAATGGCCTGGTTCAACACATGATTCTTTCATTTGGAATAATTCTGGAATGCCAGATGCTATGACAGGGATAAACGGTTGGCTACTCGAAGATTCAGGATATCCATTGAAAAAATGGCTAATGACACCATTGATAAACCCAACCAAATTTCAAGAGCAACGATATAACAATTCCCATTGCCAAACAAAAATACTGTGGAAAGATCTTTTGATGTATTGAAAATGAGATTCAGGTAATTGATTGAATTTAACTTTAAATTGTATACTTTACTAATGATATTTGCTGGTTTGGTTTAGTTTTATGGTGTTTAATGCCACTTTCAACAATATTTCAGTTATTTCGTGGCGTCAGTTTTATTGGTGGAGGAAACCAGACCTTTCGAAAGTCACTTACAAACTTGATCACAGGAAATCTCACCATAAACAGGGTTTGAACTCACAACTTTAGTTGTGATATACATTGATTGCACCGGTAGTTGTAAATCAAACAACCATATGATCTAAACCATGATGGCCCCTCTTATGATACTTGAAACGACAGACGCCAAGTAACATTAGACTATAGGGTAATTTGGTGTATTTTATTCATTAGTATTCGATGCATCGGTGGTTCAGTAGTTAACATTCTTTCCTCCAGTGTGGTAGATCATGGTTCAAGTCAGGTTGAGGTCATACCAGACTATAAATCAGGTATTTGCTGTCTCTCTCTTAAGCATGCAGCATTAAGGAGTAAGATCAAAGACTGGTTGGCTCTGAATGTAGATAATGTGTTTTGAGTGGAGAGACATGCCTAACAGAAGACTGTTGTTTTAGTGTGCTAGTACTATAAATATCCAGTTAAACAAAGCAGACAATCTTATTTAGAAAAATGTAACATGTTTTCATCATGGTATACTAGTAGCTGAAAAGGTGCTCATTGAGTGCTTACACAACAATCACTCACTCACTCTATTGGTATAGATAAACGTGCAAATTATTAAAGGTCAAAGCTAATATTTTTTGTGTATTCATATTATGTTTTAAAAACGATCAAACATGTTTTTTATTCTTCAGATGTTTGCACAAAACTGGGGGAGGGGAAGTTTGCAGTTCTTACCAGAAAAGTGTGTAAAGATAATTGGTGCCTGCTTTAGACTTCACAATAAAGCTTTAGATGACAGATTACTCTTAGTTGTTGATGGGCAGATTCCTGTTTTAGATAACAATTATTTTGTAGATGCTAACGTCTAATTCAAAGATTTTAAAAGGGTTAATTAAATTTTTATTAATTATGCAATTAGCAAGACAGTGAAATTTTTATTTTCTATTTGAGTTTGATCCTGTTTTGTTAAGGATAGATTAAGGTTTGGTTTATAACACTATAGCTGTTTGTGATATCGGGAATTTTTACTTGTGTCTAAGCAGTAAATTCTGGAAAACAACAGTGAAAGATCCACTTTGAAAGAAACATTGTATGTCAAATAAGAAAATAATCAGCTGTTTTCAATATCCGGCCAAAACAACAGTATTTACAGTATCCAGGAAATCCTTCCACACAGGGTATATTAATTTGACATCCATGTTTTTATATGTGGTTATATTTCAACAAATGACGTATTTGTTGCAGTTCAAACCTCATCAAATATGATACGATTAACTGTAAAAAATATCGTAATCAAGAAACAACTGAATTTTTTTTCCAAAGTTCCTGGTGTTCTATTTTGTACTACTTTCGAGGACTGTCTCAATGCGGATTGGCTGGTTTACTGATGTGCCCCCTCAAGGCTGGGGATCGTCCTGTTGTTGAAAAATAAATGTTAAATGTTTTATTAGATGGGTTTTACCATGATTACTTTAAAATGAAGGTGTTAAGGGAAGATCCGAGAACATTTAATGAAGCTGTGCAAGTTGCCATGCGTGAACAGAATATTAGAAAACGTTTTGCCTTGAGACAAGATAATGAACCGAGACTAAATAGGTATAAACCAAAAGAACATACTTACTCATTCACGAGATGGAACACCAATGGAGGTCGACCATTTCCGACCCAAACGGTGTTATAAATGTAAGAGATAAGGCCATTTGGCAAAATATTGTAGAGTAAGAACTGCAAATGAAATTCAAAATTTATCAAGACAAGGCTTTGGTAGTCCTAGACAAGTTAGTAATAGCAAAAATGTTGGAAATGTGGTCAGTCCGGACACTTTAGCAAGGATTGTCAAAATGTTAAATATAGGCAAAATATTCAGGGAAACTAGATAGTTCTCTCCGTCACAAGGGTGCGCGGGGAAGAATAAAAACATGAAACAAACCATAACTATTTCTTTGGCAAGGAAACCAAACTCATGTATTGTTAAAATCGGGAACACGCGCATTAGATCGCTGGTGGATACGGGCACGGATATTTCATTAATCAAAGATCAGGAAATAATAAATCGGGTGTTATCCAACCACCTATTGGCATATTAAATTTAAAAAATGACATGCTTAGCTTTCGGGGGTCACATGCAGTTACCTTCTTTCTATCAAGAAAGTTCATGTGAAATAAAGAATGATTTAGAAGATTTTATACAAAACTATCATTTCATAAGCAGTAAATTATGGGAGCCTTTTAACAAAACATTTCCAGCTATTGATGATATAAGGTTACCTGCTAAGTTGATAAGCACATGTTTTGTAACACTTTTCCCGGCAAAGCATATCCAATTTAAAATGACAAATTTTCGATCATCTTTCTCATCAACTACAAGGCAGCCATTTTATATTGGGTACAAAGCTTAAGTATGGGGTTTTGTACTGTGTATGTGGATTTATGGCATGATACATTTGTATTTTCTATTTTTGAAGCCTTAACATTTACTTCGTAGGGTGAATTTTTTCAGCAATGAAAGAAGGTGATGTCGACATAATCTTTGCATGTACAGAAGTGATACACATTAGACATGTTAAGGAAAATTTCAAGACAGATTTGCCTTCTTGTATTTGACGAATGCCATTGTATATCTGAATGGTAATAAGATATAACCTCATGTCTAGTATCCGGCATTATTGAATTGCAAAAATGAAATATGATTAAGTCCAATTTTAAGATATTTAGTCAAAATTTAAATATAGCAAGGAAAAGATATGAGGGAGGATCCAGTATACAATGAACATCATCTGCAATAAAGTCACAAAGACTTTTAGGTCAAATGACATAAATATTCCATCTACCCTTTCAGATGATCTGAGTTTGCAAAATTCATGTTTAGAACTCGAAATTGACAATTTAGGACTACATTTCAATACAAGTGTGGTCAGTAACGCGTGTAACCTACACGCTTCCGGAAAAGTTCGTCAACATGTCGTTTCATGCTTTGAACAAGGTAGCGTAAGGTTCTCAAGATTATACTTTGCCATTCCTGGACCAAAGCATCACGCAATTCTTGTAAATTCTGACATGCTGGAACCCGATCATGGATTTTCCGTCCAATACTATCCCATAAATGTTCAATAGGATTCATATCCGGTGACATTGCTGGCCATGGAAGACTGTCAATTGACTCCTGACGCAAATAATCACTAACGATCCGTGCCCTGTGTGGTCTAGCATTATCGTCGATGAATAGCGGTCTTGATGCAAGACGATGATTGTCAAAATGTGGCACAACGATATCCCGGATGATGTCGCGATATTTTTTACCTGTCATGGTACCGTTCAGAACGTAGAGGTCCAGGAAAAACATCCTCACACAGTGACACCTCCGCCACCAAAAGCTGTTGTCCCTAAGATGTGTTGTTCCCAATATGCTGTATTATTGGGTCGCCACACCCACATTCGTCCATCAATATGGTGTAAAATGAATCTAATCTCGTCTGATCAATGAACTCTACGCCATTGCCTCAAATTCCAATTACGATGGTCACGTGACCACTGGTGTCGAGCATGACGATGTCTTCGAATCAACAAAGGTATTTTGATTGGTCTTCGGGCTTTTAAAAGTGCGCAATTGAGTCTGCGGCTAACAGTTCTTACACACACACGGCCATGAATCGCCCAGTTGTCGCGTAATCAACGTGCAGTCGAAAATGGACGACGACGAGCTGATTGCAATAGTGCTGTCATCTCTAGGTGATGTTTTACGTGGCCTGTCAGAACGATCACGTTCTTTAAGGGTCCTTGCTTCTCTAATGGCGCTTCAAAAGCCTGGATATAACACTGTGTGACACCCCAAACTGATCAACAATTCTGCGCACTCAATCCAGTATTTCGCATGCCAATGACTTGCCATTTCTGTTCAAGTATTAACTTACGTCTGGGCATCATCAAATGTGAATATGAATGGTATACACCGACAACAGCACGAGAAACACGTTACGTTTAATTGTACGAAACTTGAAAGGCGAAATCGGATGGTTTGCATAGTAAAACCGGTTTTTCTGTCGATTAAGAATAGATGAAAGAATAATATGGTAACAAAAAAAAATGGGGGAAAATTTAATTTTAAAACAAAAAATATTAGCAAAATGATATAGGTGTTCCTTAACTTTTGGCGAGGTGTATATTTCCTTCGATGTATTCACCTACGGAATAAAATTATAACTTCTATCAGCCACAATTTACGATTTATTTTCATCGTTAAAATGTAAACACTGCACTTACCAGCAAGACAAGATCTATCTACCCTGCAATTAAAAAAATATCATAACACCCATGTAGGAGTTGGGATCCTTTATTTGTAATTTTTTTAAATTTTGCTGAGATTTTATTTTATATCTCAAAAACTATAGGAGCTAGTTCAATACTTTAAATTGCAAAATGTTCATCTCATCAAAATCTACACAAGATAACCGGGTCAAATTTTTACGATGACCCCTTACTTACCAAATTACGACCCCTTTAATTGCATTGTTAAGCAATTTCTCCCATTTTATGAAATAACTTGAAAATAGTAAAAGCTATGTCAATACTTTTAATTGCAAAAATGTTCAGCTTATCGAGATCTACAAAAACAGGCTCCAATAGGGGGCAACCCGGAATGAGGTTTACAGATTTTCGTATTGTGATGTTGTCATCTTGAAAACTAAAGGAGCTATATGATCAATGTAAATAAGGTGAGCGATTCAGGCTCCTGGAGCCTCTTGTTTGACATGTTACATTGTAATTTCTTGAAATACTTATACTTACAGAGTCCAATAAAGACAGAACATAAGAAACAGAGTCCAATATAGACACAACAGAGGAAAAGTCTACAGAAGATAACCAAGGAAGTAGAAGTACTCAGAACATAGTAGCAATAAGGCAGTGGTCGAAAGAAGGAATCTTGAATTTATTAAGCTTCACACAGAAAATGATCACTTTAACAAGGCTGGAGTTAGAAAGAAGTCTATTTGGGAAAAAATATCTTCAAAAATGTCAGATGAAAATTAAGGGTACAAATGTTAATTGGTGTTTAATGGTTATTTCAGATTAGTGAGGGACTTTTTGGTCATGTAGCAGTTGTTTAACCTTATCACTTCAACAATCAGTTTTTAAAACATACAAATTAAGGTATGATATTACTTTGGATAGTGGATATTCTGTTTCATTGTTACATATAAAGTATATAGGGCATACGTTGTGCCACAGTACTATATGTTGACATATTGTTTATTATGATTATACCAGTGCATTGTGTATACGTTGTGCCGTTGCTTACTTATATACAATTATATTGGGCATACGTTGTGCCATATTGTTTATTATGATTATATCAGTATATTAGGTATACGATGTGCCGTTGCTTACTTATATACAATTATATTGGGCATACGTTGTGCCATATTGTTTATGATTATACCAGTATATTGGACATACGTTGTGCCATATTGTTTATTATGATTATACCAGTATATTGGGCATACGTTGTGCAATATTGTTTATGGATATATCAGTATATTGGGCATACGTTACGGATTTTTATCCGATTAAATCCGCGTTCCGTCGTTTCGTTTTGCACAGACAACGGATACTCGCGTCATTTAACGAGGTAAGTGACACCAACATCTTCAAAATCGCAAAAACGTTTAAAATGCTGTTTGAATAATCAGAAAGAAAGAATTCCACGGAACTTTTGAATGCTTTCAGCGTAGCATGGTATCAACTTGTTTATGATTTGTTTCATTGTTTCTAGCCGATTTAAACTCTCGTTAGTTCTTTTGAACTTCTGTCACTAAATATTTTCAAAACGAAAACTATACTTCTAGATGAAACAGGGTGAACTAAATGCATTTTTGATGGCTAAATATCCTGTTAAGGTGTATTTTAATGTAAAAGTAATGATGTACGAGTTCGTTTTGGTGACAAAACAGACGATTTATGTCTATTTGTCATGGCAACGGATTTTAATGATTCAGGATGCGGAATCGTTTGTATTTGTTGAAAATGTAACGGACACGATGAAGTTTATGAAGTTCTTTCTTTTTTCTTTTATCATTCATGTGCTATATTTAAGCGGGTTATAAACTAGTACGTCATATTTAATTATAAACCGTTTACGGATTTTCTCCCTTGTTGTCCGTAAAATAAGTGTTTCAAATTAAAATATCATAGTTTCGAAAGTGACCCGAAGTCTTACCCTTAACTGGTCATGCATACATACAAATTCAATGTAGTTTTTTAGGCTGTATTATTTATCTACTGCCCTCCAGAAATGTTTATATAATTAAAACTTATTTCTAACCCGCTTTGTAACTGTTTTGAAATATACAGAAGTTTGCGAAATGAAATGTTTCATTAGGGTTAGCCATTTTTTTCTTATATCTAAATTAGAGTTTAAATTCAGCGTAAATACGGGTTCCAGAATGGCGTCTTGTAAGAAATAATTCACGGAAGGGTAAATTTATTGGAATTAAATGATTTTACCACGGGTAGTCATATCATGCCAAATATTTTACCACGAGCGCAAAATAACTACCCGTGGTAATATTCCCATAAATTTTCACTTCCGTTAATTATTTCTTAAATCGGCATTCCGTTGTGGCATCTACTATTTTACAATGTGTTGAACTATTTTATTTCAGATGGAATCAAATTTATTAGCCTATCTAGGGGTAGAAATGATCCCCGAGTCTGCACGGGAAGAGGATCAACATGAATCACAGGGAGTCCAAAATCAGCAACATGTTCAAGACGAGTCCCATACATCTAATCCCATTGAGAATGTACCCTATGAACGTGAAGAAGTTGACTTGAGTGATACATGTATTAGATGTGGTGATTGTGACAAAGTATTCTCAACGAAGTCCAATCTAAATAGGCACAGACAAGTCTTGAACAACTGCAATGTGGCGAAATCTGAACTGCTTCATTCACGATTTGCATCATATCTGGAATAAAACGTATTTAATCTGATAATATCCGTTGCCAAAAAAAATCTGAAAGATTCATATTCCATGAAATTGGACAATTCTGCCCGTACTGAAAGAATCCGTTGCATTTCCGAAACCACTTACTGAAAATTTCTTCATAGTTTCATATTTTTAAGTTATAAAATTCTGTGTATAGTTTCCGATATGTATTCCGCTCCATATAAACGTATAACTTCTTCAACATTCATTCTACATTGTCTCTTATTTTGGAAAAAGAAATCACGTTGTTTGTATTTAGAACCTGACTAGCATCATTGTCTCTCTAAGAAATGTAACTTCCATTGTAACCAAAAGGACAAACCTGGTCGATTTATTCGGTTAAAATATTGCAGTGTTCCGTCAAATAATAAAATAAAACAAACTGTACCTCAGATGGTCCCCTTTTGTAGAATTATCGTCACTCCCTTGGAGGGACACGTCCATTTGTGCAACAAAAATCCGTTGCATGAGCGAAAAGCAATAAGGAACGCAGATTTGATCGAAAAAAAAATCCGTAACGATATCCATCGTGTACGTTGTGCCATTTTCTTATTTACATACCAATATATTAGGCGGATTAGTTTTTTTATTTATACACAATTTATCTAGGCATACGTTGTGCTATATGTTAACACATACAAATACAAAATGTACATGAAAAATGGACTTGTACTGTGCCATGCGTTTAGGCACATACTGTGCTATTTAATTACCAGCAAATTAAATTGTCCTTTTACATCGTATTGTGAGTTTGCACTTTCGTATTTCAGAATGCCGCCAGTCAGACCAAGGACGTCGAGAAGACTACAGGCAGAATGTCTTTAGAATGGCTCGGAAAAAATATGATAGTTCCACTGATATATATGATTTTAAAGCCATACAGAAGCAAGCGCTACGATATAGAAAAGAAGACACAGAAGGGGAGAAGATCAACTGGCTGCAGATAAGATGGTTAAGATTTGAGAAATGTTATCCTGATTACATATCTTTCAAATACAGCTTCCATGATGAATTTAAGAAAATGAGGGTAACCGAGAACACACACAGAAAGGGCGTCCAGCAGCAAATGTTAAGAGGATTCCAAAGCGCCATAAATCAAAGCAGTCAATATCTGCAAAAAAAAAAGGATATTCTGAATCTCTGCAAAAATGGTGTTATTCCACACAAATAGCATGAACTCTACAAGGGGTTACCAGCAGTCAAAAGAGTACCATACACTCTCCCCGATCCAGATGTTGAAGAATATGAAAGGGACTCACGCAAGGAATAAATCCAGATACATCTTTTTCAATATCGTGCGCTAATAATACTTGGATTTTGACCTATCATAAGTGAAGATTACATGCATAGTTATATAGTCAAACCTGCCCAAACGACCACCTTCATTAACCGACCACCTGCTATAAACGACCACTTTCATTCCCCCGACGATTTATAATATATATTTTAACTGGATTCAACGACCACTTGCATAACGCGACCAACGACCGCCAAAATGCATTACCAAACTAACATTTCAACGACCACTAACTCTTTTGCATGATGAGCTTACACCAAAAATGGGGAAACTGACAGGATGTTCCCCAAAGGACACATTCATTTTCCGTATACGCAAACCGGAAGTGATTTTTTGTACCCAAAATGTTTTCTCTATTACTGTCGTTTTTACTTAAAAATATGTTGTTGTTTTTTTATAATATTTCTGCCATTTTGGCATTTTCGTGCTGGTATTAAATGATTTTTTGTTCCCAGATTTAATTTTCATGGTGTACATCATGACCACGTGGTTTAAAAAGTAGGACGTAAACAATAAATCGAAGGCTGTTTACACCTGAGGGTTTGTCTTAATTAAATGTTAGTAAAAATCGATTTTACAAGCTTTTGAGTTGTTTTATAATTAAAAGAAAGTTTTAACTTTGGACGAACGAATAAAAGTTATTGAGTTATGTAAAACAAAAAGTGCTCGTAAAGTTGCTGAGGAGCTTGGTGTCCGATAAACTCAAATGCAAAGCATTCTGAAACGCAAAATTGAACTAATAAGTGACTTTGAACAAAACCTTGATGGGGATAGAAAACGTCAAAGGAGAGTCACTTTTTCAGCTGTATCGTTGAACCTGTATTAAAGGACAACCTGCTGTAAGAGACCACTTTTGCATTCTCCCCTGCATGGTATCTTGATACAGGTTTGACTGATAAACAAAATTAATTTGCATAAATTCTGAAAGTTATTAAGAAAACCAAAATATCAATTAACATTTTCCTTGTTTCAAGGTAGTGAAATAATGAATGAAAAGCTTTGCTAATGAGATACAATATTTAGAAACATGTTCTGAAACATTAAGCGATAAACGTTCTAGTTTTTTTTACTGAGATACAATAGAAAGAGTGTTTGTCCTGAAGAAATTACTGGCATTTGTAAATTGTTCGTTTACAAAGGCATTTTTTTAGACATAGACTTATTTCAAATATATTATTATTTTCAATAGAAAATTAGGATTTCGTGAACTTGGGGACAACAACACTAACCTTAACCTAACCTTAACCCTAACCCTATTGTCGCCAAGTTCAAGAGAGCCGAAAATTATACAAGTTACTATAACAGAACTGTAAAACAAGCAAATAATACAAAGTGGTCTTCAGTATAATTGTTTTAGAATATTCATGGCAATACTACATAAGGAAACAATCCCCCTTTTCTCTTCATAACTTTATTTCATCATTCATAAAGTGAATTTATAAATAGTTTTTTTCTGAATTTCACAACGTCTTATCATTGGTTAATGCACTGTTGCATGCGAAAACAATATTGTAAAGATTATATATTTTAAAGCTACAACCTCTTATCATCAGACACGACCTTATGGCAAAAAAAAAAGTTTTAAATTAAATGAAATGCCAAAATGTATTTAACACTTCAAACAATTTATTAAAATGATGATGATGATTACTTTTTCAATTCAAATTTATTTGGTACAGTTCTGATGAAAAATGAATTTAACATGATTGTTCAAACTTTAAATTTCATTTTTTCAACAATGATTTTCCAGTTACGAGGTTGTGGCATTAATCCATCGAAATATATAACTAATCTACAAATTAACATTACACTAAGGTTTCAGAAAGAAAACAGTAAATTGTTTACATTTAGGTCCTTACTTATTGAACCATGTACCAACATTAACTCAGAAGACAGTCAGATTTCAGATGCATTAGAAAATGTTGCTAAAATTTATGGCACACAAAAGATCACTAAAGTTGTTCATGGACATTTGCAGGAAGATGAGGACCTTTAAGAAGAAGTCACTATTATCCCACCTCGTCTAGATAGTACTAAACTGAAACAGTAGTGGCCCATGATCAAGGGAATGATAAATGGAGCATATGGTAAACTTGACACTGCCTATATGTGTAGGAAAATTATAATGCTCCATTCTGAACTTGTACCTAATGTTTTTTTAAAACTTTGCCGTATCTCTATAACAAGTGTTGAGTGTGAAAGGGTATTCAGTTGCCAGAACAGACTCAAAAGTAAATTTAGGGCATCTCTTAGTCCAGAGAAACTGGACATTCTAACAGTTATTCACAATGGACCTTTTTGGGTGGAATTTAACCCAGATAAAGCAATACAACTGTGGAAAGCCAAAAATAATTGGAGAATAGGCAGACTCACACATGGATACAAACCAAGACTTGAAACATCTTCAAAACAATAGAAACTGTTAAATGCCATGTCATTATGACTTATCAAAATAAGAAAACAAAATAAAAGTTTTCTGAACTTCTATTGTATTTTAATGTAGTTCTTATACAAATAGCTTGTCAGGGAGTTGTGTCAGTTATATAAAGTAAACACAGAACAAAATATTTACATTTTACAAATAAACATGACACAATCGTGTCAAATTAAACAGAGATATACATTCACTTACATCGTTCGTTTATTGAATAACACTTGTGTCAAACATAATTTTAAAAGTGTACAGCAATCTTTTCTGAAGTAGAGAGTACAACAGTGCAAAGGCCAAAACCTAATACCCTTTCCCTTTATTACCCTATTGTAATTCTCCTTGCCAGATCAGAGAAACCAAGAGTGCCAGGTCCCAAAACCAGGGACGTTAACTAGAAAGAGAGAGAAGTGGTTACCACACTACCACATTATAGATCCGTCTCCCTTTTTGCTCGCTTACACTAGGCCCCAACCGGTCGGTTACACTACATATATATCGATATAGTATTTGAAGATCTATAATAAATATTTTAACGATCCATAAGTACTGTAGTTTGGGTTAGATGTTAAGGTTTGGGTTACAGTTAGGGTTAGTGGTTACCACGGCCATCGATCCCCGTAAGATCAGTATACAAGCTCTCACTATACTACTTTATTAGATTAACATGACGGGTGTCACTAGTGGAGCAGGAACATATACTATTTCTGATTGCCCCTTTGGTATCTTCAAGCTCTTCATACTACTTCTAATTTTTCATGTTGAATTTTTAAATTGTATTTTTTTTTATATTTATTTATTTTTATATTGGTGATAATTTTTTTCCTTGGTAATTTATATGAATTTTTCTTATGTTCTAAGCACGTTGCACTTACGTATTTCGGTATATATATAAGATGCTGCTTGTTTGCATGTGTTGTTGACAACATTTAATATAGGTCTAGTCATTTACCGGTATTTTCAATCGCTAAACTGTATAAATTAACATTTTTATAATTTGCTTAGCAAATTATTTGTTTTATGTTTATTGTGATTTAGCCTATGAAAAGATACAACAGGTGTATCCCATATGATCGATACTGGTGCGTGGTATTACCACAATACGCCCAGAAGAGTACAATCGACATTAATTCAGCGTCTACTATTTTTAAAAAATGGCGATACACACCAATGATTATGTGATATTTTTTCTGTTAAAGAGGCCTTGCTAGATGTTTTCTTCTTCAAATTTACTCGAATTTCAAGTCTGTGTATTTCACTCCTGTGTATATTGTGGTACTTATATTACATACTAACTCCGACAATAACGTTTTTTTTTATAATGGCGTCGTGTTGGTTACTTGAGCCGTCACGCTTATACACTTCCTTTGTTCTTTCTGATTAATTATTATCAGTGAATGTGGTATTAATTAAATACAATGAATCTCCATTATATCAAATATACTGGAGAACAATAAATTAAACTCCTAATCAGTGTTGTAACTATGTTAATGTCACAGATGTACAGTTATGTGCCATATATCTGTTCCCACTCAAATAATTTACTATATATTTCATATAAAACCACATTTTTTCAAATCAATATCCTAAAGTCATTTCTGGTCCGATTTTGATGACATTTACACCAATAATCTCAGAATTGGTTGCTATTTTTTTCTGATAATTTTGAAATAATTTTATGATAAATACTTTTGGAGAAATCACGATTTAAAGACACATTTAAGTTTTTGTGTTCAAAAATAACATAGGTATATAGGGAATAATGACGTTAAAAATTAATATTTGTGTTTAAATCATAATTTCTGAAAAAAACTGAATCATAAATATATTTAAATATTACCAGAACAAACTGCAGGTATATCTGAGTTTAATAGTAACAAAATTCATAAAATCGGACAAGAAATAAATTCAGGACAATTTTTTGAAAAAATGTGTGTTTATATGAAATATATAGTAAACATTTTGAGTGGGAACAGATATATGGCACATAACTGTATTCACTATTGACAGAAAATGACATTGTCATCTTTTTTCTCTGTAAACATACCGTTGTATTGAAGCGTAACCGTTATACTAATACACGGTTGTTAAAAAAAGTATCAATGTTTATACGGAAATTTGCAGCTTTATTAATTACGAGCTTTTAGCAGTATAGAAAACTAAAATACTGCAACTGATCAAATTACAAGAATACTACATAGCGAAAACAATTATCCCTGTTTCTTGCTAGAAGACAGAAAAACCTAAGAGTAGGTAGGTAAAAAAAACTTTATTATATGGGGAAATAGTAAAGTGCTTTACCAAAAATGTCTGTAGAATGTGTTAGGGTATGTCAGGTAGCAGGAAACATATCTCTTTTGCCTATTAGTGATAATTGTGTAATTGTATGATTTGTAAATAAATTTTTCATCAGAAAACAATTCTTTCATATTTTGCCTTCTTTATTACAGGAACTGTCTTCAATAATGGACCGCCAAGAGTTAAACAATAGGAAATCTGGACTAGAAACTGATTATTTTTTTTATATTTATACTTAATAATCATTGTATTCCACAGTATTATGCATACTAGGAATGGTTTTTAATATCGTCTGTCCATGTTACATGAAAATTACTTGTGAACTTGGTGAAGAGAACCGTCTGAAATGTCATTCTTGTTGGATTTCTGAGCTCTGTTGGTACCCATATATTCCTGAACATCTGTGAATAAATGAATGAAATAAATCAAACAAGAACTTTTATATGTGCAGGTGGCATGATAAGGAAAATTTATTGTTTCTACTACATAATAGATGATAATATGTGAATGTTAATGGGTTGTACTCTCTGAAACAGTAGGTTCTATTATGTCTGTCCATGTTACGTGACATATGCTAGTGTCCTAATTGGTTGACTATAAAAATTTAGATGCGAGATATTATATCCTAACTGTGTTTTCTGGTTAATATGAACCCAAAGCTATGTGAAACATGTGAAGATTTTCCATTTTGACATAGTTTCAAATTCTGCACTATTGTCTCATCAAAATGTGCCTAGAGTAGGGATTCTGCAGGATTTTCAAAAAATGTATAGTACCCCAAGTCATATATACCGTTGGAAAGGTCTTTGAACAAGAAATCAAAATACGCAAATTTTAGGGTTAGGTCACGTGACTATACTGATATTTTTAGGGTTATCTCCCCTTCTACTGAAATTTTCTATCTGCCACTTTTCTTAAAGAAATCAAGTGCATGCTTTCTGTGTAATGAACATGAATATTGTATTCTATATTTAAATTAGACAGAATGTGCATTAAATTAGTTGTATTACTAATGATTTTACCCATTTCCCTTCACCACCTCCCAGTGGTGGTGGGGGGGGGGGGG
>MJUT01052393.1:5474-29139 GCA_002080005.1 Gigantidas platifrons
CTGGAATGATAGGGTAGTATAGACAATGACATTTAAGAGTTTCAGACAAGAAGCCTGGAACGATAGGGTTGTAAAGACAATGACAATTAAAGGTTTCACACCAGCAGTCTGGAATGAAAAGGTTGTAGAGACAATGACATTTGACAGTTTCAGACGAGAATTCTGGAATAATAGAGTTGTAGAGACAATCACTTTTAACAGTTTCAGAAAAGAAGTCTGGAATGATCGGGTTGTAGAGAAAATGACATTCAACATTTTCAGACAGGAAGCCTGGAATGTTAGGGTAGTAGAGACAATGACATTTAACAGTTGCAGACAAGAAGCCTGGAACGAGAGGGTTGTAAAGACAATGACGTTTATCAGTTTCAGTCAAGAAGCCTGGAATGATAGAGTAGTAGAGAAAATGACATTTAGCAGGTTCAGACAGGAAGCCTGGAATAATAGGGTTGTAGAGACAATCACTTTTAACAGTTTCAGACAAGAAGCCTGNGAATGAAAGGGCTGTAGAGACCATGACAGTTGATGGTTTCAGAGAATAAGCCTGGAATGATAGGATTGTTGAGAGAATGACATTTAGCAGTTTCAGACAGGAAGCCTGGAATGAAAAGGTTGTAGAGACAATAACATTTAACAGTTTCAGGGAAGAAGCTTGGCATAATAGGGTTGTAGGCACAATGACATTTATCAGTTTCACGTAAGAAGCCTGGAATGATAGGGTAGTATAGACAATGATATTTTCCAGTTTCAGACAAGAATCCTGGAACGATAGGGTTGTAAAGACAATGGCATTTAAAAGTTTCACACAAGCAGTATGGAATAAAAAGGTTGTAGAGACAATGACATTTAACAGTTTCAGACAAGAAGCCTGGAATGATAGGGTTGTAGAGACAATGTCATTTAACAGTTTCAGACAAGAAACCTTGAATGATAAGGTTTTAGAGACAATGACATTTAACAGTCTGAGACAAGAAGCTTGGAATGATAGGGTTGTAGAGTCAATCACTTTTAACAGTTTCAGACAAGAAGACTAAAATGATCGGGTTGTAGAGACAATGACATTCAACAGTTTCAGATAGGAAGCCTGGAATGAGAGGGTTGTAGAGACAATCACTTTTAACATTTTCAGACAAAAAGCCTGGAATGATAAGGTTTTAGAGACAATGACATTTAACAGTTTGAGACAAGAAGAGTGGAATGATAGGTTTGTAGAGACCATGACATTGGACAGTTTCAGACGAGAAGCCGGGAATGATATGGTTGTGGAGAGAGTGACATTTTACAGTTTGAGGCAACAAGTCTGGAATGATCAGGCTGCAGAGACGATGACATTTAACAGTTTCAGACAAGAAGCCTGGTATGATATGGTTGTAGAGAGAATGACATTTAACAGTTTCAGACAAGAAGCCTGGAATGATATGGTTGTAGAGACCATGCCATTTGACAGTTTCAGAGAAGGAGCCTGGAATGATAGGGTTGTAGAGACAGTAACATTTAGCAGTTGCAGACAGGATACATGGAATGATAGGGTTGTAGAGACAATCACTTTTAACAGTTTCAGACAAGAAGCCTGGAATGATAGGGTTGTAGTAACAATGACATTTAACAGATTCAGACAAGAAGCCTGGAAGGAAAGGGTTGTAGAGACAATAACATTTAGCAGTTTCAGACAAGACGCCCGCACTGATAGAGTTGTAGAAACAATGGCATTTAATAGCTTCAGACAAGAAGCCTAGAATAATAGGGTTGTAGAGACAATGATATTTAAGAGATTCAGACAAGAAGCCTGGAATGATAGGGCTGTTGAGACCATGACATTTGACAGTTTCAGAGAATAAGCCGGGAGTGATAGGGTTGTTGAGACAATAACATTTAACAGTTTCAGACAAGAAGCTTGGCATAATAGGGTTGTAGACACAATGACATTTAACAATTCCACGTAAGAAGACTGGAATGATAGGGTAGTATAGACAATGACATTTAAGAGTTTCAGACAAGAAGCCTGGAACGATAGGGTTGTAAAGACAATGACATTTAAAGGTTTCACACCAGCAGTCTGGAATGATAAGGTTGTAGAGACAATGACATTTTTACAGTTTCAGACAAGAAGCCTGGAATGATATGGTTGTAGAGAGAATGACATTTTACAGTTTGATGCAACAAGTCTGGAATGATCAGGTTGCAGAGACGATGACATTTAACTGTTTCAGACAAGAAGCCTGGTATGATATGGTTGTAGAGAGAATGACATTTAACAGTTGATGACATTTAACAGTTTGAGGAAACAAGTCTGGAATGATAAGGTTGTAGAGGCAATAACATTAAAGAGTTTCAGACAAGAAGCCTGGAATGATAGGGTTGTAGAGACCATGACATTTGACAGTTTCAGAGAAGAAGCCTGGAATGATATGGTTGTAGAGAGAATGACATTTAACAGTTTGAGGCAACAAGTCTGGAATGATAAGGTTGCAGAGGCAATAACATTTAAGAGTTTCAGACAAGAAGCCTGGAATGATAGGGTTGTAGAGACAATCACTTTTAACAGTTTCAGACAAGAAGCCTGGAAGGAAAGGGTTGTAGAGACAATAACATTTAGCAGCTTCAGACAAGACGCCAGCACTGCTAGAGTTGTAGAGACAATGGCATTGAATAGCTTCAGACAAGAAGCCTGGAATAATAGAGTTGTAGAGACAATGACATTTAAGAGATTCAGACAAGAAGCCTGGAATGATAGGGTTGTAGAGACCATGACATTTGACAGTTTCCGAGAATAAGCCTGGAGTGATAAGGTTGTTGAGACAATGACATTTAGCAGTTTCAGACAGGAAGCCTGAATGAAAAGGTTGTAGAGACAATAACATTTAACAGTTTCAGACAAGAAGCTTGGCATAAAAGGGTTGTAGACACAATGACATTTAACAATTTCACGTAAGAAGACTGGAATGATAGGGTAGTATAGACAATGACATTTAAGAGTTTCAGACAAGAAGCCTGGAATGATAGGGTAGTATAGACAATGATATTTACCAGTTTCAGACAAGAATCCAGGAACGATAGAGTTGTAAAGACAATGGCATTTAAAAGTTTCAGACAAGTAGCCTGGAATGATAGGGTTGTAGAGACAATGTCATTTAACAGTTTCAGACAAGAATTCTGGAATGATAAGGTTGTAGAGACAATGACATTTAACAGTTTGAGACAAGAAGCTTGGAATGAAAGGGTTGTAGAGTCAATCACTTTTAACTGTTTCAGACAAGAAGCCTGGAATGATCGGGTTGTAGAGACAATGTCATTTAACAGTTTCAGACAAGAAGCCTTGGAATGATAAGGTTGTAGAGACAATGACATTAAACAGTTTCAGACAAGAAGCCTGGAATGATAGGGTTGTAGAGACAATGTCATTTTACAGTTTCAGACAAGAAGCCTGGAATGATAAGGTTGTAGAGACAATGACATTTAACAGTTTGAGACAAGAAGCTTGGAATGATAGGGTTGTAGAGTCAATCACTTTTAACTGTTTCAGACAAGAAGCCTGGAATGATCGGGTTGTAGAGACAATGATATTCAACAGTTTCAGACAGGAAGCCTGGAATGATAGAGTTGTAGTGACAGTAACATTTTGCAGTTTCAGATAGAAAGCCTGGAATGAGAGGGTTGTAGAGACAATCACTTTTAACAGTTTCAGACAAGAACCCTGGAATGATAGGGTTGTAGAGACAATGACATTTAACAGTTTCAGATAAATGCCTGGAATGATAAGGTTGTAGAGACAATGATATGTAACAGTTTGAGACAAGAAGCCTGGAATGATAGGGTTGTAGAGACCATGACATTTGACATTTTCAGACGAGAATTCTGGAGGGATAGGGTTGTGGACACAATGACATTTGGCAGTTTCTCACAGGAAGCTAGGAATGATAAGGTTGTAAAGACAATGACATTTTAAAGTTTCAGACAAAACGCCTGGAATGATAAGGTTGCAGAGACAATCACATTTAACAGTTTCAGACAGGAAGCCTGGAATGATAGGGTTGTAGAAACAATGACATTTAATAGTTTCAGACAAGAAACCTGGAATAATAGAATTGTAGAGACAATGACATGTTGCAGTCTCAAACAAGAAGCCTAAAATGATAGGGTTGTAGAGACTATGACAATTAACAGTTTCACACAAAAATCCTGGAATGATAGGGTTGTCGAGACAATGATATATATAAGTTTCATGCAAGATGCCTGGAATGATAGGGTTTTAGAGACAATCACATTTAACAGTTCCAGACAAGAAACCTGGAATGATAGTGTTGTAGTAACATTGACATTTAACAGTTTCAGACAAGAAGCCTAGAATGAAAGGGTTGTAGAGACAATGGCATTTAATAGCTTTAGACAAGAAGCCTGGAATGATAGGGTTGTAGAGACAATGACATTTAAGAGATTCAGACCAGAAGCCTGGAATGATAGCGCTGTAGAGACCATGACATTTGACAGTTTCAGAGAATAAACCTGGAATGATAGTGTTGTTGATACAATGACAATTAGCAGTTTCAGACAAGAAACTTGGCATAATAGGGTTGTAGACACAATGGCATTTAACAGTTGCAGGTAAGAAGCCTGGAATGATATGGTAATATGGACAATGACATTTACCAGTTTCAGACAAGAATCCTGGAATGATAAGGTTGTAGAGACAATGACATGTATCAGTTTCAGACAAGAAGCCTGAAATAATAGGGTTATAGAGACTATGACAATTAACAGTTTCACACAAAAATCCTGGAATGATAGGGTTATCGAGACAATGATATATATAAGTTTCAAGCAAGATGCCTTGAATGATATGGTTGTAGAGACAATGCCATTTAACAGTTCCAGAGAATAAACCTGGAATAATAGGGTTGTTGAGACAATGACATTTGGCAGTTTCAGACAGGAAGCCTGAAATGATAAGGTTGTAGAGACACTGACATTTAAAAGTTTGAGACAAGAAGCCTGAAATGATAAGGTTGTAGAGACAATAACATTTAACAGTTTCAGACAAGAAGCTTGGCATAATAGGGTTGTAGACACAATGACATTTAACAGTTGCAGGTAAGAAGCCTGGAATGATATGGTAATATGGACAATGATATTTACCAGTTTCAGACAAGAATCCTGGAATGATAAGGTTGTAGAGACAATTACATGTATCAGTTTCAGACAAGAAGCCTGAAATAATAGGGTTATAGAGACTATGACAATTAACAGTTTCACACAAAAATCCTGGAATGATAGGGTTATCGAGACAATGACATTTAACAGTTCCAGAGAATAAACCTGGAATAATAGGGTTGTTGAGACAATGACATTTGGCAGTTTCAGACAGGAAGCCTGAAATGATAAGGTTGTAGAGACAATGACATTTAAAAGTTTGAGACAAGAAGCTTGGAATGATAGGGTTGTAGAGTCAATCACTTTTAACAGTTTCAGACAAGAAGTCTGGAATGATCGGGTTGTAGAGACAATGACATTCAACAGTTTCAGACAGGAAGCCTGGAATGATAGAGTTGTAGTGACAGTAGCATTTAGCAGTTTCAGATAGGAAGCCTGGAATGATAAGGTTGTAGAGACAATGAAATTTAACAGTTTGAGACAAGAAGCCTGGAATGATAGAGTTGTAGTGACAGTAACATTTAGCAGTTTCAGACAGGAAGCATGGAATGATAGGGTTGTAGAGACCATGACATTAGACAGTTTCAGACGAGAATTCTGGAGGGATAGGGATGTGGAGACAATGATATTTAACAGTTTCAGACAAGAAGCATGGAACGATAGGGTTGTAAAGACAATGACATTTAAAGGTTTCATACAAGCAGTCTGGAATGATAAGGTTGTAGAGATAATGCCATTTAACAGTTTCAGACAAGAAGCAGGGAATGATATGGTTGTAGAGAGAATGACATTTTACAGTTTGAGGCAACAAGTCTGGAATGATCAGGTTGCAGAGACGATGACATTTAACAGTTTCAGACAATAAGCCTGGTATGATATGGTTGTAGAGAGAATGACATTTAACAGTTTGAGGCAACAAGTCTGGAATGATAAGGTTGCAGAGGCAATAACAATAAAGAGTTTCAGACAAGAAGCCTGGAATGATAGGGTTGTAGAGACCATGACATTTGACAGTTTCAGGGAAGAAGACTGGAATGATATGGTTGTAGAGAGAATGACATTTGACAGTTTCAGAGAAGAAACCTGGAATGATAGGGTTGTAGAGACAGTAACATTTAGCAGTTTCAGACAGGATGCATAGAATGATAGGGTTGTAGAGACAATAACATTTAGCAGTTTCAGACAAGACGCCTGGAATGATAGGGTTGTAGTAACAATGACATTTAACATATTCAGACAAGAAGCTTGGAAGGAACGGGTTGTAGAGACAATAACATTTAGCAGTTTCAGACAAGACGCCCGCACTGATAGAGTTGTAGAGACAATGACATTTAAGAGATTCAGACAAGAAGCCTGGAATGATAGGGCTGTTGAGACCATGACATTTGACAGTTTCAGAGAATAAGCCGGGAGTGATAGGGTTGTTGAGACAATGACATTTAGCAGTTTCAGACAGGAAGCCTGAATGAAAAGGTTGTAGAGACAATAACATTTAACAGTTTCAGACAAGAAGCTTGGCATAATAGGGTTGTAGACACAATGACATTTAACAATTTCACGTAAGAAACCTGGAATGATAGGGTAGAATAGACAATGACATTTAACAGTTTCAGACAAGAAGCCTGGAACGATAGGGTTGTAAAGACAATGACATTTAAAGGTTTCACACAAGCAGTCTGGAATGATAAGGTTGTAGAGACAATGACATTTAACAGTTTCAGACAAGAAGCCTGGAATGATATGGTTGTAGAGAGAATAACATTTTACAGTTTGAGGCAACAAGTCTGGAATGATCAGGTTGCAGAGACGATGACATTTAACAGTTTCAGACAAGAAGCCTGGTATGATATGGTTGTAGAGAGAATGACATTTGACAGTTTCAGAGAAGAAGCCTGGAATGATATGGTAGTAGAGAGAATGACATTTAACAGTTTGAGGCAACAAGTCTGGAATGATAAGGTTGCAGAGGCAATAACATTTAAGAGTTTCAGACAAGAAGCCTGGAATGATAGGGTTGTAGAGACAATCACTTTTAACCGTTTCAGACAAGAAGCCTGGTATGATAGGGTTGTAGTAACAATGACATTTAACAGATTCAGACAAGAAGCCTGGAAGGAAAGGGTTATAGAGACAATAACATTTAGCAGTTTCAGACAAGACGCCCGCACTGATAGAGTTGTAGAGACAATTGCATTTGATAGCTTCAGACAAGAAGCTTGGTATAATAGGGTCGTAGACACAATGACATTTAACAGTTTCACGTAAGAAGCCTGGAATGATAGGGTAGTATAGACAATGATATTTACCGATTTCAGACAGGAATCCTGGAACGATAGAGTTGTAAAGACAATGGCATTTAAAAGTTTCACACAAGCAGTCTGGAATGAAAAGGTTGTAGAGACAATGACATTTAACAGTTTGAGACAAGAAGCTTGGAATGATAGGGTTGCAGAGTCAATCACTTTTAACAGTTTCAGACAAGAAGCCTGGAATGATCGGGTTGTAGAGAGAATGACATTCAACAGTTTCAGACAGGAAGACTGGAATGATATAGTTGTAGTGACAGTAACATTTAGCAGTTTCAGATAGGAAGCCTGGAATGAGAGGGTTGTAGAGACAATCACTTTTAACAGTTTCAGACAAGAACCCTGGAATGATAGGGTTGTAGGGACAATAACATTTATCAGTTTCAGACAAGACGCCCGCACTGATAGAGTTGTAGAGACAAAGGCATTTAATAGCTTCAGACAAGAAGCCTGGAATAATAGGGTTGTAGAGACAATGACCTTTAAGAGATTCAGACAAGAAGCCTGGAATGATAGGGCTGTTGAGACCATGACATTTGACAGTTTCAGAGAATAAGCCGGGAGTGATAGGGTTGTAGAGACAATGACATTTAGCAGTTTCAGACAGGAAGCCTGAATGAAAAGGTTGTAGAGACAATGACATTTTAAAGTTTAAGACAAAACGCCTGGAATGATAAGGTTGCAGAGACAATCACATTTAACAGTTTCAGACAGGAAGCCTGGAATGATAGGGTTGTAGAAACAATGACATTTAATAGTTTCAGACAAGAAACCTGGAATAATAGAATTGTAGAGACAATGACATGTTGCAGTCTCAGACAAGAAGCCTAAAATGATAGGGTTGTAGAGACTATGACAATTAACAGTTTCACACAAAAATCCTGGAATGATAGGGTTGTCGAGACAATGATATATATAAGTTTCATGCAAGATGTCTGGAATGATAGGTTTGTAGAGACAATCACATTTAACAGTTCCAGACAAGAAGCCTGGAATGATAGTGTTGTAGTAACAATGACATTTAACAGTTTCAGACAAGAAGCCTGGAATGATAGCGCTGTAGAGACCATGACATTTGACAGTTTCAGAGAATAAACCTGGAATGATAGTGTTGTTGAGACAATGACATTTAGCAGTTTCAGACAGGAAGCCTGAAATGATAAGGTTGTAGAGACAATAACATTTAACAGTTTCAGACAAGAAGCTTGGCATAAAAGGGTTGTAGACACAATGACATTTAACAGTTGCAGGTAAGAAGCCTGGACTGATATGGGAATATGGACCATGATATTTACCAGTTTCAGACAAGAATCCTGGAACGATAGGGTTGTAAAGATAATGGCATTTACAAGTTTCACTCAAGCAGTCTGGAATGAAAAGGTTGTAGAGACAATGACATTTAACAGTTTCAGACAAGAAGCCTGGAATGATATGGTTGTAGAGAGAATGACATTTTACAGTTTGAGGCAACAAGTCTGGAATGATCAGGTTGCAGAGACGATGACATTTAACAGTTTCAGACAAGAATCCTGGTATGATATGGTTGTAGAGAGAATGACATTTGACAGTTTCAGAGAAGAAGCCTGGAATGATATGGCTGTAGAGAGAATGACATTTAACAGTTTGAGGCAACAAGTCTGGAATGATAAGGTTGCAGAGGCAATACCATTTAAGAGTTTCAGACAAGAAGCCTGGAAGGAAAGGGTTATAGAGACAATAACATTTAGCAGTTTCAGACAAAACGCCCGCACTGATAGAGTTGTAGAGACAATTGCATTTAATAGCTTCAGACAAGAAGCCTGGAATAATAGGGTTGTAGAGACATTGACATTTAAGAGATTCAGACAAGAAGCCTGGAATGATAGGGCTGTAGATACCATGAAATTTGACAGTTTCAGAGAATAAGCCTGGAGTGATAGGGTTGTCGAGACAATGATATATATAAGTTTCATGCAAGATGCCTGGAATGGTAGGGTTGTAGAGACAATCACATTTAACAGTTCCAGACAAGAAGCCTGGAATGATAGTGTTGTAGTAACAATAACATTTAGCAGTTTCAGACAAGAAGCCTCCACTGATAGAGTTGTAGAGACAATGGCATATAATAGCTTTAGACAAGAAGCCTGGAATGATAGGGTTGTAGAGACAATGACATTTAAGAGATTCAGACAAGAAGCCTGGAATGATAGCGCTGTAGAGACCATGACATTTGACAGTTTCAGAGAATAAACCTCGAATGATAGTGTTGTTGAGACAATGACATTTAGCAGTTTCAGACAGGACGCCTGAAATGATAAGGTTGTAGAGACAATAACATTTAACAGTTTCAGACAAGAAGCTTGGCATAATAGGGTTGTAGACACAATGACATTTAACAGTTGCAGGTAAGAAGCCTGGAATGATATGGTAATATGGACAATGATATTTACCAGTTTCAGACAAGAATCCTGGAACGATATGGTTGTAAAGATAATGGCATTTAAAAGTTTCACTCAAGCAGTCTGGAATGAAAAGGTTGTAGAGACAATGACATTTAACAGTTTCAGACAGGAAGCCTGGAATGATAGGGTTGTAGAGACAATGTCATTTAACAGTTTCAAACAAGAAGCCTGGAATGATAAGGTTGTAGAGACAATGACATGTAGCAGTTTCAGACAAGAAGCCTGAAATAATAGGGTTATAGAGACTATGACAATTAACAGTTTCACACAAAAATCCTGGAATGATAGGGTTATCGAGACAATGATATATATATGTTTCAAGCAAGATGCCTTGAATGATATGGTTGTAGAGACAATGACATTTAACAGTTCCAGAAAAGAAGCTTGGAATAATATGGTTGTAGAGTCAATCTCTTTTAACAGTTTCAGACAATAAGCCTGGAATGATCGGGTTGTAGAGACAATAACATTTAACAGTTTCAGACAAGAAGCTTGGCATAGAAGGGTTGTAGACGCAATGACATTTAACAGTTGGGGGTAAGAAGCCTGGAATGAAAGGGTAATATAGATAATGATATTTACCAGTTTCAGACAATAATCCTGGAACGATAGGGTTGTAAAGACAATGGCATTTAAAAGTTTCACACAAGCAGTCTGGAATGAAAAGGTTGTAGAGACATAGACATTTAACAGTTTCAGAGAATAAACCTGGAATAATAGGGTTGTTGAGACAATGACATTTGGCAGTTTCAGACAGGAAGCCTGAAATGATAAGGATGTAGAGACAATAACATTTAACAGTTTCAGACAAGAAGCTTGGCATAAAAGGGTTGTAGACGCAATGACATTTAACAGTTGGAGGTAAGAAGCCTGGAATGAAAGGGTAATATAGATAATGATATTTACCAGTTTCAGACAAGAATCCTGGAACGATAGGGTTGTAAAGACAATGGCATTTAAAAGTTTCACACAAGCATTCTGGAATGAAAAGGTTGTAGAGACATTGATATTTAACAGTTTCAGACAAGAAGCCTGGAATGATAGGGTTGTAGAGACAATGTCATTTAACAGTTTCAAACAAGAAGCATGGAATGATAAGGTTGTAGAGACAATGACATTTAACAGTTTGAGACAAGAAGCTTGGAATGATAGGGTTGTAGAGTCAATCACTTTTAACAGTTTCAGACAAGAAATCTGGAATGATCGGGTTGTAGAGACAATGACATGCAACAGTTTCAGACAGGAAGCCTGGAATGATAGAGTTGTATTGACAGTAGCATTTAGCAGTTTCAGATAGGAAGCCTGGAATGAGAGGATTATAGAGGCAATCACTTTTAACAGTTTCAGACAAAAAGCCTGGAATGATAAGGCTGTAGAGACAATGACATTTAACAGTTTGAGACAAGAAGAGTGGAATGATAGGGTTGTAGAGACCATGACATTAGACAGTTTCAGACGAGAATTCTGGAGGGATAGGGTTGTGGAGACAATGACATTTAACAGTTTCAGACAAGAAGCATGGAACGATAGGGTTGTAAAGACAATGACATTTAAAGGTTTCATACAAGCAGTCTGGAATGATAAGGTTGTAGAGACAATGCCATTTAACAGTTTCAGACAAGAAGCCGGGAATGATATGGTTGTAGAGAGAATGACATTTTACAGTTTGAGGCAACAAGTCTGGAATGATCAGGTTGCAGAGACGATGCCATTTAACAGTTTCAGACAATAAGCCTGGTATCATATGGTTGTAGAGAGAATGACATTTAACAGTTTGAAGCAACAAGTCTGGAATGATAAGGTTGCAGAGGCAATAGCAATAAAGAGTTTCAGACAAGAAGCCTGGAATGATAGGGTTGTAGAGACCATGACATTTGACAGTTTCAGGGAAGAAGCCTGGAATGATATGGTTGTAGAGAGAATGACATTTAACAGTTTGAGGCGACACGTCTGGAATGATAAGGTTGCAGAGGGAATGACATTTAAGAGTTTCAGACAAGAAGCCTGGGATGATAGGGTTGTAGAGACCAAGAAATTTGACAATTTCAGAGAAGAAGCCTGGAATGATAGGGTTGATTAGACAGTAACATTTAGCAGTTTCAGACAGGATGCATGGAATGATAGGGTTGTAGAGACAATCACTTTTAACAGTTTCAGAAAAGAAGCCTGGAAGGAAAGGTTTGTAGAGACAATAACATTTAGAAGTTTCAGACAAGACGCCCGCACTGATAGAGTTGTAGAGACAATGGCATTTAATAGCTTCAGACAAGAAGCCTGGAATAATAGGGTTGTAGAGACAATGACATTTAAGAGATTCAGACAGGAAGCCTGGAATGAAAGGGCTGTTGAGACCATGACATTTGACAGTTTCAGAGAATAAGCCGGGAGTGATAGGGTTGTTGAGACAATGACATTTAGCAGTTTCAGACAGGAAGTCTGAATGAAAAGGTTGTAGAGACAATAACATTTAACAGTTTCAGACAAGAAGCTTGGCATAATAGGGTTGTAGACACAATGACATTTAACAATTTCACGTAAGAAACCTGGAATGATAGGGTAGTATAGACAATGACATTTAACAGTTTCAGACAAGAAGCCTGGAACGATAGGGTTGTAAAGACAATGACATTTAAAGGTTTCACACAAGCAGTCTGGAATGATAAGGTTGTAGAGACAATGACATTTAACAGTTTCAGACAAGAAGCCTGGAATGATATGGTTGTATAGAGAATGGCATTTTACAGTTTGAGGCAACAAGTCTGGAATGATCAGGTTGCAGAGACGATGACATTTAACAGTTTCAGACAAGAATCCTGGTATGATATGGCTGTAGAGAGAATGACATTTGACAGTTTCAGAGAAGAAGCCTGGAATGATATGGTTGTAGAGAGAATGACATTGAACAGTTTGAGGCAACAAGTCTGGAATGATAAGGTTGCAGAGGCAATACCATTTAAGAGTTTCAGACAAGAAGCCTGGAAGGAAAGGGTTATAGAGACAATAACATTTAGCAGTTTCAGACAAGACGCCCGCACTGATAGAGTTGTAGAGACAATTGCATTTAATAGCTTCAGACAAGAAGCCTGGAATAATAGGATTGTAGAGACATTGATATTTAAGAGATTCAGACAAGAAGCCTGGAATGATAGGGCTGTAGAGACCATGACATTTGACAGTTTCAGAGAATAAGCCTGGAGTGATAGGGTTGTTGAGACAATAACATTTAGCAGTTTCAGAGAGGAAGCCTGAATGAAAAGGTTGTAGAGACAATAACATTTAACAGTTTCAGACAAGAAGCTTGGCATAATAGGGTTGTAGACACAATGACATTTAACAGTTTCACGTAAGAAACCTGGAATGATAGGGTAGTATAGACAATGACATTTAACAGTTTCAGACAAGAAGCCTGGAACGATAGGGTTGTAAAGACAATGACATTTAAAGGTTTCACACAAGCAATCTGGAATGATAAGGTTGTAGAGACAATGACATTTAACAGTTTCAGACAAGAAGCCTGGAATGATCGGGTTGTAGAGACCATGACATATGACAGTTTCAGAGAATAAACCTGGAATAATAGGGTTGTTGAGACAATGACATTTGGCAGTTTCAGACAGGAAGCCTGAAATGATAAGGTTGTAGAGACAATAACATTTAACAGTTTCAGACAAGAAGCTTGGCATAAAAGGGTTGTAGACGCAATGACATTTAACAGTTGGAGGTAAGAAGCCTGGAATGAAAGGGTAATATAGATAATGATATTTACCAGTTTCAGACAAAAAGCCTGGAATGATAAGGTTGTAGAGACAATGACATTTAACAGTTTGAGACAAGAAGAGTGGAATGATAGGGTTGTATAGACCATGACATTAGACAGTTTCAGACGAGAATTCTGGAGGGATAGGGTTGTAGAGACAATGACATTTAACAGTTTCAGGGAAGAAGCCTGGAATGATATGGTTGTAGAGAGAATGACATTTAACAGTTTGAGGCGACACGTCTGGAATGATAAGGTTGCAGAGGCAATACAATTTAAGAGTTTCAGACAAGAAGCCTGGAATGAAAGGGTTATAGAGACAATAACATTTAGCAGTTTCAGACAAGACGCCCGCACTGATAGAGTTGTAGAGACAATTGCATTTAATAGCTTCAGACAAGAAGCCTGGAATAATAGGGTTGTAGAGACATTGACATTTAAGAGATTCAGACAAGAAGCATGGAATGATAGGGCTGTAGAGACCATGACATTTGACAGTTTCAGAGAATATGCCTGGAGTGATAGGGTTGTTGAGACAATGACATTTAGCAGTTTCAGACAGGAAGCCTGAATGAAAAGGTTGTAGAGACAATAACATTTAACAGTTTCAGACAAGAAGCTTGGCATAATAGGGTTGTAGACACAATGACATTTAACAGTTTCACGTAAGAAACCTGGACTGATAGGGTAGTATAGACAATGACATTTAACAGTTTCACACAAGCAGTCTGGAATGATAAGGTTGTAGAGACAATGACATTTAACAGTTTCAGACAAGAAGCCTGGAATGATATGGTTGTAGAGAGAATGACATTTAACAGTTTGAGGCGACACGTCTGGAATGATAAGGTTGCAGAGGGAATAACATTTAAGAGTTTCAGACAAGAAGCCTGGAATGATAGGGTTGTAGAGACCAAGAAATTTGACAGTTTCAGAGAAGAAGCCTGGAATGATAGGGATGTAGAGACAGTAACATTTAGCAGTTTCAGACAGGATGCATGGAATGATAGGGTTGTAGAGACAATCACTTTTAACAGTTTCAGAAAAGAAGCCTGGAAGGAAAGGGATGTAGAGACAATAACATTTAGCAGTTTCAGACAAGACGCCCGCACTGATAGAGTTGTAGAGACAATGACATTTAACAGTTTCACGTAAGAAACCTGGAATGATAGGGTAGTATAGACAATGACATTTAACAGTTTCAGACAAGAAGCCTGGAACGATAGGATTGTAAAGACAATGACATTTAAAGGTTTCACACAAGCAGTCTGGAATGATAAGGTTGTAGAGACAATGACATTTAACAGTTTCAGACAAGAAGCCTGGAATGATATGGTTGTAGAGAGAATGACATTTAACAGTTTGAGGCGACACGTCTGGAATGATAAGGTTGCAGAGGGAATAACATTTAAGAGATTCAGACAAGAAGCCTGGAATGATAGGGTTGTAGAGACCAAGTAATTTGACAGTTTCAGAGAAGAAGCCTGGAATGATAGGGTTGTAGAGACAGTAACATTTAGCAGTTTCAGACAGGATGCATGGAATGATAGGGTTGTAGAGACAATCACTTTTAACAGTTTCAGAAAAGAAGCCTGGAAGGAAAGGGTTGTAGAGACAATAACATTTAGCAGTTTCAGACAAGACGCCCGCACTGATAGAGTTGTAGAGACAATGGCATTTAACAGCTTCAGACAAGAAGCCTGGAATAATAGGGTTGTAGAGACAATGACATTTCAGAGATTCAGACAAGAAGCCTGGAGTGATAGGGCTGTTGAGACCATGACATTTGACAGTTTCAGACAGGAAGCCTGAATGAAAAGGTTGTAGAGACAATAACATTTAACAGTTTCAGACAAGAAGCTTGGCATAATAGGGTTGTAGACACAATGACATTTAACAATTTCACGTAAGAAACCTGGAATGATAGGGTAGTATAGACAATGACATTTAACAGTTTCAGACAAGAAGCCTGGAACGATAGGGTTGTAAAGACAATGACATTTAAAGGTTTCACACAAGCAGTCTGGAATGATAAGGTTGTAGAGACAATGACATTTAACAGTTTCAGACAAGAAGCCTGGAATGATATGGTTGTAGAGAGAATGACATTTAACAGTTTGAGGCAACAAGTCTGGAATGATCAGGTTGCAGAGGCAATGACATTTAACAGTTTCAGACAAGAAGCCTGGTATGATATGGTTGTAGAGAGAATGACATTTGACAGTTTCAGAGAAGAAGCCTGGAATGATATTGTTGTAGAGAGAATGACATTTAACAGTTTGAGGCAACAAGTCTGGAATGATAAGGTTGCAGAGGCAATACCATTTAAGAGTTTCAGACAAGAAGCCTGGAAGGAAAGGGTTGTAAAGACAATGACATTTAAAGGTTTCACACAAGCAGTCTGGAATGATAAGGTTGTAGAGACAATGACATTTAACAGTTTCAGACAAGAAGCCTGGAACGATAGGGTTGTAAAGAGAATGACATTTAAAGGTTTCACACAAGCAGTCTGGAATGATAAGGTTGTAGAGACAATGACATTTAACAGTTTCAGACAAGAAGCCTGGTATGATATGGTTCTAGAGAGAACGACATTTGACAGTTTCAGAGAAGAAGCCTGGAATTATATGGTTGTAGAGAGAATGGCATTTTACAGTTTGAGGCAACAAGTCTGGCATGATCAGGTTGCAGAGACGATGACATTTAACAGTTTCAGACAAGAATCCTGGTATGATTTGGTTGTAGAGAGAATGACATTTGACAGTTTCAGAGAAGAAGCCTGGAATGATATGGTTGTAGAGAGAATGACATTTAACAGTTTGAGGCAACAAGTCTGGAATGATAAGGTTGCAGAGGCAATACCATTTAAGAGTTTCAGACAAGAAGCCTGGAATGAAAGGGTTATAGAGACAATAACATTTAGCAGTTTCAGACAAGACGCCCGCACTGATAGAGTTGTAGAGACAATTGCATTTAATAGCTTCAGACAAGAAGCCTGGAATAATAGGGTTGTAGAGACATTGACATTTAAGAGATTCAGACAAGAAGCCTGGAATCATAGGGCTGTAGAGACCATGACATTTGACAGTTTCAGAGAATAAGCCTGGAGTGATAGGGTTGTTGAGACAATGACATTTAGCAGTTTCAGACAGGAAGCCTGAATGAAAAGGTTGTAGAGACAATAACATTTAACAGTTTCAGACAAGAAGCTTGGCATAATAGGGTTGTAGACACAATGACATTTAACAGTTTCACGTAAGAAACCTGGAATGATAGGGTAGTATAGACAATGACATTTAACAGTGTCAGACAAGAAGCCTGGAACGATAGGGTTGTAAAGACAATGACATTTAAAGGTTTCACACAAGCAGTCTGGAATGATAAGGTTGTAGAGACAATGACATTTAACAGTTTCAGACAAGAAGCCTGGAATGATATGGTTGTAGAGAGAATGGCATTTTACAGTTTGAGGCAACAAGTCTGGAATGATCAGGCTGCAGAGACGATGACATTTAACAGTTTAAGACAATAATACTGGTATGATATGGTTGTAGAGAGAATGACATTTGACAGTTTCAGAGAAGAAGCCTGGAATGATATGGTTGTAGAGAGAATGACATTTAACAGTTTGAGGCGACACGCCTGGAATGATAAGGTTGCAGAGGCAATAACATTTAAGAGTTTCAGACAAGAAGCCTGGAATGATAGGGCTGTAGAGACCAAGAAATTTGACAGTTTCAGAGAAGAAGCCTGGAATGATATGGTTGTAGAGAGAATGACATTTAACAGTTTGAGGCGACACGTCTGGAATGATAAGGTTGCAGAGGCAATAACATTTAAGAGTTTCAGACAAGAAACCTGGAATGATAGGGTTGTAGAGACCAAGAAATTTGACAGTTTCAGAGAAGAAGCCTGGAATGATAGGGTTGTAGAGACAGTAACATTTAGCAGATTCAGACAGGATGCATGGAATGAAAGGGTTGTAGAGACAATCACTTTTAACAGTTTCAGACAAGAAGCCTGGAATGATAGGGTTGTAGTAACAATGACATTTAGCATATTCAGACAAGAAGCCTGGAAGGAAAGGGTTGTAGAGACAATAACATTTAGCAGTTTCAGACAAGACGCCCTCACTGATAGAGTTGTAGAGACAATGGCATTTAATAGCTTCAGACAAGAAGCCTGGAATAATAGGGTTGTAGAGACAATGACATTAAAGAGATTCAGACAAGAAGCCTGGAATGATAGGGCTGTTGAGACCATGACATTTGACAGTTTCAGAGAATAAGCCGGGAGTGATAGGGTTGTTGAGACAATGACATTTAGCAGTTTCAGACAGGAAGCCTGAATGAAAAGGTTGTAGAGATAATAACATTTAACAGTTTCAGACAAGAAGCTTGGCATAATATGGTTGTAGACACAATGACATTTAACAATTTCACGTAAGAAACCTGGAATGATAGGGTAGTATAGACAATGACATTTAACAGTTTCAGACAAGAAGCCTGGAACGATAGGGTTGTAAAGACAATGACATTTAAAGGTTCCACACAAGCAGTCTGGAATGATAAGGTTGTAGAGACAATGACATTTAACAGTTTCAGACAAGAAGCCTGGAATGATATGGTTGTAGAGAGAATGGCATTTTACAGTTTGAGGCAACAAGTCTGGAATGATCAGGTTGCAGAGACGATGACATTTAACAGTTTCAGACAAGAATCCTGGTATTATATGGTTGTAGAGAGAATGACATTTGACAGTTTCAGAGAAGAAGCCTGGAATGATATGGTTGTAGAGAGAATGACATTTAACAGTTTCAGGCAACAAGTCTGGAATGATAAGGTTGCAGAGGCAATACCATTTAAGAGTTTCAGACCAGAAGCCTGGAAGGAAAGGGTTATAGAGACAATAACATTTAGCAGTTTCAGACAAGACGCCCGCACTGATAGAGTTGTAGAGACAATTGCATTTAATAGCTTCAGACAAGAAGCCTGGAATAATAGGGTTGTAGAGACATTGACATTTAAGAGATTCAGACAAGAAGCCTGGAATGATAGGGCTGTAGAGACCATGACATTTGACAGTTTCAGAGAATTAGCCTGGAGTGATAGGGTTGTTGAGATAATGACATTTAGCAGTTTCAGACAGGAAGCCTGAATTAAAAGGTTGTAGAGACAATAACGTTTAACAGTTTCAGACAATAAGCTTGGTATAATAAGGTTGTAGATACAATGACATTTAACAGTTTCACGTAAGAAGCCTGGAATGATAGGGTAGTATAGAAAATGATATTTACCAGTTTAAGACAAGAATCCTGGAACGATAGAGCTGTAAAGACAATGGCATTTAAAAGTTTCACACAAGCAGTCTGGAATGAAAAGGTTGTAGAGACAATGACATTTAACAGTTTCAGATAAGAAGCCTGGAATGATAGGATTGTAGAGACAATGTCATTTAACAGTTTCAGAAAAGAAGCCTGAAATGATATAGTTGTAGTGACAGTAACATTTAGCAGTTTCAGATAGGAAGCCTGGAATGATATGGTTGTAGAGACAATCACTTTTAACAGTTTCAGACAAGAACCCTGGAATGATAGGGTTGTAGAGACAATAACATTTAGCAGTTTCAGACAAGACGCCCGCACTGATAGAGTTGTAGAGACAATGGCATTTAATAGCTTCAGACAAGAATCCTGGAATAATAGGGTTGTAGAGACAATGACATTTAAGAGATTCAGACAAGAAGCCTGGAATGATAGGGCTGTTGAGACCATGACATTTGCAAGTTTCAGAGAATAAGCCGGGAGTGATAGGGTTGTTGAGACAATGACATTTAGCAGTTTCAGACAGGAAGCCTGAATGAAAAGGTTGTAGAGACAATAACATTTTACAGTTTCAGACAAGAAGCTGGGCATAATAGGGTTGTAGACACAATGACATTTAACAATTTCACGTAAGAAACCTGGAATGATAGGGTGGTATAGACAATGACATTTAACAGTTTCAGACAAGAAGCCTGGAACGATAGGGTTGTAAAGAAAATGATATTTAAAGGTTTCACACAAGCAGTCTGGAATGAAAAGGTTGTAGAGACAATGACATTTAACAGTTTCAGATAAGAATCCTGGAATGATAGGGTTGTAGAGACAATGTCATTTAACAGTTTGAGGCAACATGTCTGGAATGATAAGGTTGCAGAGGCAATAACATTTAAGAGTTTCAGACAAGAAGCCTGGAATGATAGGGTTGTAGAGACAATCACTTTTAACAGTTTCAGACAAGAAGCCTGGACTGATAGGGTTGTAGTAACAATGACATTTAACAGATTCAGACAAGAAGCCTGGAAGGAAAGGGTTATAGAGACAATAACATTTAGCAGTTTCAGACAAGACGCCCGCACTGATAGAGTTGTAGAGACAATTGCATTTAATAGCTTCAGACAAGAAGCCTGGACTAATAGGGTTGTAGAGANAATGACATTTAAGAGATTCAGACAAGAAGCCTGGAATGATAGGGCTGTAGAGACCATGACATTTGACAGTTTCAGAGAATAAGCCTGGAGTGATAGGGTTGTTGAGACAATGACATTTAGCAGTTTCAGACAGGAAGCCTGAATGAAAAGGTTGTAGAGACAATAACATTTAACAGTTTCAGACAAGAAGTTTGGCATAATAGGGTTGTAGACACAATGACATTTAACAGTTTCACGTAAGAAGCCTGGAATGATAGGGTAGTATAGGCAATGATATTTACCAGTTTCAGACAAGAATCCTGGAACGATAGAGTTGTAAAGACAATGGCATTTAAAAGTTTCACACAAGCAGTCTGGAATGAAAAGGATGTAGAGACAATGACATTTAACAGTTTCAGATAAGAAGCCTGGAATGAAAGGGTTGTAGAGACAATGTCATTTTACAGTTTCAGACAAGAAACCTGAAATGATAAGGTTGTAGAGACAATGACATTTCACAGTTTGAGACAAGAAGCTTGGAATGATAGGGTTGTAGAGTCAATCACTTTTAACAGTTTCAGACAAGAAGCCTGGAATGATCTGGTTGTAGAGAGAATGACATTCAACAGTTTCAGACAGGAAGCCTGGAATGATATAGTTGTAGTGACAGTAACATTTAGCAGTTTCAGATAGGAAGCCTGGCATGAGAGGGTTGTAGAGACAATCACGTTTAACAGTTTCAGACAAGAACCCTGGAATGATAGGGTTGTAGAGACAATGACATTTAACAGTTTCAGACAAAAAGCCTTGAATGATAAGGTTGTAGAGACAATGATATGTAACAGTTTGAGACAAGAAGCCTGGAATGATAGGGTTGTAGAGACAATGTCATTTAACAGTTTCTCACAGGAAGCTAGGAATGATAGGGTTGTAGAAACAATGACATTTAATAGTTTCAGACAAGAAGCCTGGAATAATAGAATTGTAGAGACAATGACATGTTACCGTCTCAGACAAGAAGCCTAAAATATAGGGTTGTAGAGACTATGACAATTAACAGTTTCACACAAAAATCCTGGAATGATAGGGTTGTCGAGATAATGATATATACAAGTTTCATGCAAGATGCCTGGAATGATAGGGTTGTAGAGACAATCACATTTAACAGTTACAGACAAGAAGCCTGAAATGATTGTGTTGTAGTAACAATGACATTTAACAGTTTCAGACAAGAAGCCTAGAATGAAAGGGTTGTAGAGACAATGACATTTAAGAGATTCAGACAAGAATCCTGGTATTATATGGTTGTAGAGAGAATGGCATTTTACAGTTTGAGGCAACAAGTCTGGAATGATCAGGTTGCAGAGACGATGACATTTAACAGTTTCAGACAAGAATCCTGGTATGATATGGTTGTAGAGAGAATGACATTTGACAGTTTCAGAGAAGAAGCCTGGAATGATATGGTTGTAGAGAGAATGACATTTAACAGTTTCAGGCAACAAGTCTGGAATGATAAGGTTGCAGAGGCAATACCATTTAAGAGTTTCAGACCTGAAGCCTGGAAGGAAAGGGTTATAGAGACAATAACATTTAGCAGTTTCAGACAAGACGCCCGCTCTGATAGAGTTGTAGAGACAATTGCATTTAATAGTTTCAGACAAGAAGCCTGGAATAATAGGGTTGTAGAGACATTGACATTTAAGAGATTCAGACAAGAAGCCTGGAATGATAGGGCTGTAGAGACCATGACATTTGACAGTTTCAGAGAATAAGCCTGGAGTGATAGGGTTGTTGAGACAATGACATTTAGCAGTTTCAGACAGGAAGCCTGAATGAAAAGGTTGTAGAGACAATAACGTTTTACAGTTTCAGACAAGAAGCTTGGTATAATAAGGTTGTAGATACAATGACATTTAACAGTTTCACGTAAGAAGCCTGGAATGATAGGGTAGTATAGAAAATGATATTTACCAGTTTCAGACAAGAATCCTGGAACGATAGAGTTGTAAAGATAATGGCATTTAAAAGTTTCACACAAGCAGTCTGGAATGAAAAGGTTGTAGAGACAATGACATTTAACAGTTTCAGATAAGAAGCCTGGAATGATAGGGTTGTAGAGACAATGTCATTTAACAGTTTCAGAAAAGAATCCTGAAATGATATAGTTGTAGTGACAGTAACATTTAGCAGTTTCAGATAGGAAGCCTGGAATGAGAGGGTTGTAGAGACAATCACTTTTAACAGTTTCAGACAAGAACCCTGGAATGACAGGGTTGTAGAGACAATAACATTTAGCAGTTTCAGACAAGACGCCCGCACTGATAGAGTTGTAGAGACAATGGCATTTAATAGCTTCAGACAAGAATCCTGGAATAATAGGGTTGTAGAGACAATGACAATTAAGAGATTCAGACAAGAAGCCTGGAATGATAGGGCTGTTGAGACCATGACATTTGAAAGTTTCAGAGAATAAGCCGGGAGTGATAGGGTTGTTGAGACAATGACATTTAGCAGTTTCAGACAGGAAGCCTGAATGAAAAGGTTATAGAGACAATAACATTTAACAGTTTCAGACAAGAAGCTTGGCATAATAGGGTTGAAGACACAATGACATTTAACAATTTCACGTAAGAAACCTGGAATGATAGGGTGGTATAGACAATGACATTTAACAGTTTCAGACAAGAAGCCTGGAACGATAGGGTTGTAAAGAAAATGATATTTAAAGGTTTCACACAAGCAGTCTGGAATGAAAAGGTTGTAGAGACAATGACATTTAACAGTTTCAGATAAGAATCCTGGAATGATAGGGTTGTAGAGACAATGTCATTTAACAGTTTGAGGCAACAAGTCTGGAATGATAAGGTTGCAGAGGCAATAACATTTAAGAGTTTCAGACAAGAAGCCTGGAATGATAGGGTTGTAGAGACAATCACTTTTAACAGTTTCAGACAAGAAGCCTGGACTGATAGGGTTGTAGTAACAATGACATTTAACAGATTCAGACAAGAAGCCTGGAAGGAAAGGGTTATAGAGACAACAACATTTAGCAGTTTCAGACAAGACGCCCGCACTGATAGAGTTGTAGAGACAATTGCATTTAATAGCTTAAGACAAGAAGCCTGGACTAATAGGGTTGTAGAGACAATGACATTTAAGAGATTCAGACAAGAAGCCTGGAATGATAGGGCTGTAGAGACCATGACATTTGACAGTTTCAGAGAATAAGCCTGGAGTGATAGGGTTGTTGAGACAATGACATTTAGCAGTTTCAGACAGGAAGCCTGAATGAAAAGGTTGTAGAGACAATAACATTTAACAGTTTCAGACAAGAAGCTTGGCATAATAGGGTTGTAGACACAATGACATTTAACAGTTTCACGTAAGAAGCCTGGAATGATAGGGTAGTATAGACAATGATATTTACCAGTTTCAGACAAGAATCCTGGAACGATAGAGTTGTAAAGACAATGGCATTTAAAAGTTTCACACAAGAAGTCTGGAATGAAAAGGTTGTAGAAACAATGACATTTAACAGTTTCAGATAAGAAGCCTGGAATGAT
>MJUT01052395.1:1401-12421 GCA_002080005.1 Gigantidas platifrons
GGGAGCGCCGGGTGCGCCCCCTGGATCCGCCCCTGGAATTGGCCCTTTCTACACTGCTAGTTGTAACAGACGTTAGCATAAGCAAGTACAGTATTTTTGTGATATTTGGAAACATCAAAGAACAACATCTCGAGTCCGATAGAGTCGACGATATGTCAATAGGTCTGTCTGTTTGATGTTGCCATACACCTTTCCATAATTGGAATTCCTATGTGCTGTAGCTTTCTATATTTTGTTGATGATGCCATGACATGCCACTAGAAATTAGTAGAAAACAATAAGAAGCGAATTTTATCGGAAAGGAATTTAATGAATCCGTGTTAAATCATAACATCATAATTTATGAATGTCAGTCAAAAATGACTTCAAGATGATTTTCTGATTAATCGTCGACTGCTTCAAAAGTTCAAAAGTAATTATTAGATAAACTAAAAGGGCAATGCAACGGGTAAGGCGAATGAATGAATGAATGAATGAATGAATGCTGATATGCTTAATAGAGGGACGGAAGACACCCACGCCCCCCTCCTCTCTCTTTTTTTTGTTTTTTTTAGGGGGGGGGGGGTCGAACGTCCCCTCCGCCCCCTCTAGATCCGCCACTGTAAACCATAAAAAAGACTAAAGGAAAAGAATGCATTCATATTACAATTACAAATAGAATGCATTGGTCGTATATTTATCATGCATGACAAAAGGGAAGCAACTCTTACATTATTATTCAGTATGATGTAAATACTATGTTGTTTTCAAGAGGTAATTCACACAACAGATGACAACTATAATTATTGTCCTTTATAAATGGGTAACATGTTATTGGGTACATACATGTACATGTATATTCATAGCCTACACCCAGAAAACACTTCAACACCAAGAATAACATGAAAGTCAACACAAAGAATTTGTGAAACGATTATCAAATATGATTTCCTTCACGGTAGTGTCAGTAGAGTTCCTCAGATTTTGGGTTGACAAACATTGCAGGGAAATGATATATGAACATATCTAAGCCACGAACCTTTTTGTAAATCATTCTCTATTAAATGTTTGTCTCCTCGGGTAAAAGTCTCGCAATATGTCACAATGGTCTGTCTCACAGGGGACAACCCATCTGAAACGCCATATACTAGAGACTGTTCTCATAGGGCAAAAAACATACAAACAAACAAAAATAAAGTTTGAATTGAAATCGTGTATTTTGTTTTGTTTGACCGGTCTGACTCTCGGTTTTTGTGGGATTTCGCGTTATCCAGCCTCCTCGGATTTGAGAACATTTTTTGTTCGTCAACCAAAGGTGGTGTATTTGTTCATAGGTAATACGGTTAAATCTCCTTATATCGAACAGATATGTGTAGTTTCCTTTTTCATAGCACGAAGTAAACTATATTGTAGTACTTGTTTGTATAATGTACACCGGACAACTCGAATACCTGTTTGTATATATTGTATACCGGACATCTCGAATATTCGCCACTTCAACGTACTATTTTTGTAGAGAAAACAAGTGTAAAAAAACACAAGAGGTAATAAACAGCTATAAAGTAAAGAAATCAAAGAGGTGATAAACAACTGTAAAATGAAGAAGGACAAACAATACAAGAAAAAACGACAAACAAAAGATCCACAAAGCACTACACAGACAACTAATGAACCGCACTAAAACCGAGGATGAACTCAGATGTTCTGGTTCAGCTGTACCTGCTTACTCCAGCTTAGTACGAATATAGTTTTTTTTTGTGTTAGTACGATACCACTTGAGATAAGATACTGCACTGACATATATTATTATCAGCTGATATTTGTTATCTTGAAAATCACATGTTATCCAGATTACACACTGTAATTTTAACTTATTTACCGTATGTGCCACTATACCATACACACACAGACTAGTTGAAGATGAATTTTATATATTTAATCAAATTGTCTTTAATCCAGGTTTTAATTATATATGACGCGTGGGTTCGCGCCCGGCTTTGTAAATTACAAAAAGGATGCACTCGACTCGCAGTCGTAAGTGATAAAGCTTACCAGTTGCTTGCCCATGGTCGGTGGTTCTCTCCGGGTACTCCGGCTTCTTCCACCGCTAAAACTGGGTACCATGATATAGCTGAACTATTGCTGAAAGTGGCGTTAAACACCAAAAATCAATCAAAAATCGTCATTTAGTTATATATAAGATAAACGATGCGTCTTTTATTCAGCGACGGAGACATATGCTCACACATCGAAGTGCACTATTAATTTCATGTAATTGATATCGGTATCGTCAATGGCTAACTTGTTCGTCAAATTGTAGGAATTCTAATGGCAAACTGTGTTCGCTCCATTACCGACTTGTTGCTTTTCTGTTATGAATGCATGTCTTGACTTCTAAACGATCATTGTATGAAGAGATTGAAGATACCATAGGGGTAATCATAATCCGTATGTCGAAGAACAGACAACACAATGGCTAAATGAAAAAGTACAAAAGGACCAACAACGATTTACAAAAATACAACTAAGTGTGTATTGAAAACTAATTGTAGATACTGTTCTTAGATGATGTTATTAGCTGTCAATGATGCTTATTTCTGAACTGTGAAACAAATTAATTCTGTCAACAAAACTAACAACTAGAACGATTCACGTTGTTTTGTATTTCACTTCTCTATGATATATGCGTGATCATATGGGAGTTGGATTTACTGCTACATGTGCATGGCTAGTTGTACTCGATACAACATTATGTGATAAAGTTTATCAATGACTTTCAACAGGTCGACAGTTTCCTCCACCAATATAACTGACCGCCACGATATAACTGAAATATTGTTGAAAGTGGCGTTAAACCCCATAACTACAACTATATGACATAAGATAAGACAAAACTTCTATTATTGTCAATTTTATTATGTTGGATTTAATCAATTTAAAGTACACTTGTTGTTCTTTTTTTCGTATTTGAAATATTGTTATTTCTATAGATAATACTATCATTGGTACGAAACAGATAGTGTTTACCTTTATCATTTGAGATATATATTATCTTACATTTGTTAACTTATAAAAACAACTATTACTCATAAAATGAAAAACAAAAGCATAAAAATACCACACTGTCAGAATAGTTCTAAACTCTAACAGACAAATACCACACTGTCAGAATAGTTCTAAACTCTAATAGACAAATACCACACTGTCAGAATAGTTCTAAAATATAATAGACAAATACCACACTGTCAGAATAGTTCTAAAATCTAATAGACTAATCGTAGAAAGGTGTTAAATCGATACCTCTAACACATACATACACGGCTGCTCACTTTCCTGCCTTATTACAGGCACGTCTATATAAAAAAGTAGTGTAGCGATGTTAATTCAGTTTTATGGGACTAAACTTCCCCTCGTAGTAAAATAATGTGGCTATGCAAGTGTGTTCAAAATGTGAGTAAAATGCCAACCCTCACATATAATCGGGCGAAAATCGTTATTATACAGAGCGACAGAATGTTGACCATTATCCATACTACTAGTATATTTAGTATTTGTAACACAAAAGTTGCCATGTGTATTAAACTAGTCGTATTAATAACACAGCCGATTGGTTAAATAATACTCAGCTCTGATCCAAAATATAAGTGCCAACAGTGCCGGATTTAAGACAAATGAGGCCCTGTGTTAGTTAAGTTACGAGGCCCCTTACTTGGGCCCTGAAGGCCGATAGGCATACACAGGCAGTCAGGCATACATGCTCAGGAAATTTTAATATTTTAAATTGCACCACATAAGCAAAAATCCATCGTAAAAATTGATTTTCGTAGGCAGATGGAACCACCAATCCCCCCTGGCCAACGGGGTCCTGTGCTGAAACACACATAAGCACAATGGTTGACAATACAATCTTTCGTCATCTGTACGTAATTGATTGAAGGTGTTGATATCTTTTTTGAATAAGGTGAGACGATTCTTAAGAACCTTTGATTTAATAGTTCAGTATTCAGAAGCATACAAAAGTGTACTGGTTATTTTAATCACATAAGGATGTTATTGTTAAAGTGTAAGGCTGCCACTTCTAGATTTATTGCATCTGCACATAGAAAAACGTTATATCTTTGAGACAGGTTATTATTTGTCTTAGTAGGTACAGATTGCTGAGGTAAGGGTCATGTTTCCACAACTTGTTCATATTTGACTTGTATTATAACATTATCTGTTTCGTTGTCAAGACGAAACTTCCATCAAACGTGTTATGTACTATCACATTATATTATAACTAAATGAGAGTCAACAGACTGCATGTTCGTGCTCATTGTGCTAGCAGCCTTTTCTCGACAGACGGCTTCTATTTACCCCCCTTTGATATCTTCACACTTTTCGTAGAGTTACTCTCATGTTTGATTTTTAAAAGAGGGCGTTCCATGAACAATAGAACCGTCATTCCCAACTACAGCTTCAATGGGATCCATGGTGCAATTGGACATTTTTGTATGAAATCGGGATGAAAATAAGGCTGACTTCAAAGTCAATGAACAGATATGTATAAATTATATATGAAAATATATGGCATGCAACTCATTATCATACAACTTAAGTTTGAATTCAGCACTTTATAGTAAAATATATTATATATCAAAACCAGATCACATTGTCGTTTGTTGAACGTTCATGTAATTCCCGTTCTATTTTTGCATATTTTATCTGGGAATATCATTCAGTAGTATTAAAATCATATTAAAATGTATATGTAAAATATGTATGTTTTATCGTTGAAGGCAAACATTTTTCAAGCACAATGTAATAAGCAAAATTATATGTTTCTCGAGTACAAGCAGTGTAAAAATGAGCAAGGCTTATTTTATGACAGAATGACGAAAAATCGGTATTGTATTTTTCAGTGGTATGATTTATGATTGCAATTAACAGACAAACATCTGTTTTTATGACTCAACATGGCAAATTATTACATTAACGTGTACAAATGACATGCTTAAACAAATCAGTGTATCTTCTACCACTTAAAAGCTTTGTCTTTTAACCCAACACGTCTAGCTCTACCCAGTGAACTAAATTTTTCTTTTCTGGATACGAATGTACCCACCGAGTATATCCTTCTTCGGTGAAGTTTTAATGGTTACTATTTCATTTTCCGTTGAATATTTATTAATGTTCTTTATGTTGAACCACTTTACTGTTTCATTAATAGATACGATATTTTCTTTCATCGCAGCCCGTTTATTATTTAAGCATTCGACCGTCTTTTGATAATAAAAATATTAAAGATTTCTGGTGATTTTCAACTGCTGTTTATTTGTTTAGTTATCTAAGTCAGTTCTATATAAAATAATTCTTTAAATTGTTTATTTATATTTCTCTTACCAGGGTTCTTCTCTATTTTAAAAACAAAACACTCTGAATCATGTATCACAATACTTGTTATCTTTGTCAACTGAACCTGAATCGCAATAATCAATATTTACAGTATTGTTATTTCGCACCAGTCGACTTTCTTAAAAAGCATCATCTTCTTCACACAATGGTTCTTCGTAGCATTCAAATGGTCCATTATACCCCCGTTGTATCGGTGGTTCAACATAGTCATCAGAATCATTACATTCGCCTTCTGTGATATTGTTGTCTTCCACTACGCTTTGGAATGCAATGTTACAACTTGCCGTGTCACAACTTATTTGGATATTTTCCTCTATCATATTTGACATTTCGTCCACATTACTAGAAATTTTAAATTGAAGAGTGCAATCACAGGACGTGGTTGAAATTTGTTTAAGTAAACGTTTGTGGTTTTCTAGTTGCTTTTGAAGTTTTTTGGATTCTAACAATACCTGAACAACCGAAGTTTCCTTTATACTGACACCTAACATTCTTCTATCGTTTTCCACTGCCTTTTTACGATTCTGGACCTCGCTTGATTTTGACTGAATGTAACAGACTTGTTCCTGGTACAACTTCAATAGTCTGTCTTTCTGAAATTCTTCTGTCACTTTAAGCTTCTGGTAAAGATTTTCCCAGAAAGAGTCTGCTTTCGTTTTTTCTGACTTGTACATAGTTTCTAAAGTTGATAAGCAGTTTTGGGTATGACTTTCAAATGTGTTGATGTCATGTAGTATATTATCGAGATCATTTGTAATCTTGTCTGTCTCTTTAGATGAGACAAAGTTATTTGCGGCATCATCTATTGTTAAAACGTGCTCACATTTTCTATGTTTGACAGCAACACAGGTAGAACAACACGGGATATCATGGTCCATACAAAACAGCTCAATTTCTTTATTATTATGTTCATAACAATTGTTTTTGAATGTTTTTATATTTCTACTATCTTCAGAAATTTCCGATATTGAGAGTATTTTATGATGACTGCTCAATTTATTTGATCTGTGGCATTTCTCGCAATTGCTACACAACGCATCAGAGCATTCGACACAAAAACATGTAGCAGTTGATTTGACTTGGAATCTTTCACACGACATACATATTTTTTCGGACCTATGAAGTTTGTGTTTTTCCATTAACCCGACAAGGAGGAAATTTAATGGTAGACGCTCTGCCCAGTCTTCTGCTGTACATTGACCCTCTGGAGCGCTGACGGATACTTTACATACTGGACATTCAATACTCGTTTTCACGGCCCGTTCAAACCAGGAAGCAATATAACGTTGATATACAACGCTGACAAAACGTATGTAAACATGGCAAATATTTTGGAACGTTAAACGGTTGAAGACAAATTGAACATGTTGTTACATCAGGTTCATTTCCAGAAGACATTACAGCTGTAAAGATTTTGATTGAAGTTGAAACTCTGTGTAAAATGTCAACTTTACCTGTGCGTTAAACGTGTCCTGGTCCAATTAAACATAGATAATGTCGGTTACATTGATTTTCTAAAAACTGACTAGAAAAAAGGGGAGGTAATATTCACCTATGTTATTGACTGTCTTAACAAACACAATAAGTACGTTTTTATTTCTTAAAAATTAAATCTACAGCAATTTTTAATATTTATCTTATTGATTCGTGCTTAAGGTATGAAAACACACAACTATTAATACAAATATTTAATAAAAAACACAACTATCAATACTAAAATCCAATAGAAAAATCTGGTAAAATATAACAAAAAACATAAATAACAGGAAAAATCGATAATTCTAACACACAAAGTTATACACGGCCGTTCATTCTCATGGCTTTAATACGGGAACTTCAATACAAGAAAAGTGGCGGAGTTAAACGAAATACGAATTAAGTCCACTTATTGGTGCAAACTTATAGGAGGAGATAGGTTATAATGTAGTTTAACTCAAATGCCGGATGGGTGCTCTGAATAAGAATAGGGTTGTCATATTCCGTGCTTAAATTAATTTTCATTTATTTTGGTTGTCCATGTAATGCTAAATAATATATCTACTCGTCAAATAAAAGATATATTTATAAAAGATACGTAAAAGAAATTATAATTAATGACCCAATCTCTCTCTCTCTCTCTCTCTCTCTTTTTGAAAACAATAAACTGTCCAAAATAGTAACATTATTATCATACAACAATGTAACAGTGATTCACGGGTATCTTAAGCAATAAGTTATCTTTATTTTTTCTGAATTTCAACAATCGACATGTAAAACTAAAGATAAATGAACAATAAGAAACAACATCTCTCTACCAATCAACGGCTAACAAAATACAGATCAAAGATGGCAGAAACTATTCTGTTAAGCAAATTATTTGACAATTGACAATATTCTGGTGTAAAATATATATTTGAGGGGAATAATAAAATAACGTCCACATAAACTATGATAAAACTAGAAGTGATATTGATAAAAAAAAAAAACGATAATTCCGTCGATTTATGTCACCCATTACAATTATACCTTCATGCTGAACTTAAAAAAAACTTGTCAAAGGCAAAATGCATAGTACACTAGATCTTGAATTTGATTAAAACTCATCCTTGTAAAATGTATGCATTCATATGTTTTGTCCTCAGTAGCACAACTTAATAAAATGATTTACTGTGTAGTGTTTTGTAGATCGTTGTTTGTTCCTTTTGTACTTTTTAGTCCCCTACCGGCGAGGCCGAAGGGGACTATAGTTTTAAGTTCCGTCCGTCTGTCCGTGTGTCCGTCACATCAAAATTATAAGTTTTCCGGACTTTTGGCATGTGGCTATATCTAGATGAGTTACAGTTTAAGTTCGAATTTCGTTCCGGTCGAATGATTTTTGGCTGAGTTATGGCCCTTGAACTTGTATTTCTTGTTCAAAGTTTTCCGGACTTTTTTTGACGTCCTTTAATATATTGACTTGATGTTTAGCTTGTGGCTATATCTAGATGAGTTACAGTTCAAGTTCGAATTTCGTTCGGGTCGAATGATTTTTGGTTGAGTTATGGCCCTTGACCTTGTATTTTTTGTTCAAATGTTTAGTTGTCCGAACTTTTATTTTTTTACCTCCTATGAGATATTGACTTGATATTTGGTATGTGGCTATATCTAGATGAGGTACAGTTTAAGTTTGAATTTCGTTCTGGTCGAATAATTTTTGGCTGAGTTATGGCCCTTGAACTTGTATTTTTTGTTCAAACTTTAGTTGTCCGGACTTTTTTTTAACGTCCTATGAGATATTGATTTGATATTTGGTATATAGCTATATCTAGACGAGTTCCAGTTTAAGTTCGAATTTCGTTCTGGTCGAATGATTTTTGGCTGAGGTTATGGCCCTTGAATTTGTATTTTTTGTTTTCTATTTTAAGTTGTCCGGATTTGTTTTTACATCCTTCGAGGTATTGACTTAATTTAAAATCTAGTCACTGCAAGGTGATACTTCTAATATTTTAGGTCCTCTGATTTTTGCGGCCGGTAGGGGACAATGCATTGCTATGTGCAATACTCTCAGAATTCTTGTTCTTTTGGTCATTCTGTTTTCTGTCTGTCTTTGAGTTACGGCTTCTGATTAACCCTTTGGTATCTTCAAACTTAATAGACCTGTAATGGAGTATTTGTCTGAATCTTCAAATTGTTGAGTTATTTTACTTGAGACCAGTGTAAGAACTATCTCAATTCAAACATTAAATATGTATTATTATTATCATTATTATTATTATTATTATTATTATTATTATTATTTACAGTATTTATATAGCGCATTATCTAATTAAAAATTACTCTAAGCGCTTTACAATCTAAAACATAAAACAATTTAACATGTATGAATCGCAAACAACTTGCACACAATACATACAACACACCCAATTCTAAGACAAATTATGGGCATGCATTTTAACACAATTCAAACATAATTAAAACACATACATAAGATTCTATTTCTTAAATGAAATAGAAAATAAATAAATATGTGCAAGAGGACTTTTTAAAAAAACTTTTTCGACACATTTCAACTGAAAACAAATATTGTGTATTTTAACCGTAACTCAAAGACGGACAGACAACACAATGACCAAGGAACCCCGGGGTATAGAAATGGAACCGAGAGCTTTTTCAGCTTGAAGGCACATCCGTCGGTTGTACGGGATGTATAAATTCACAACCAACCCGTCCTTCGGATGAGACGTAAATAAAACCGAGGTCCCGTGTTGAGAGATTGTTAAAGAACCCAGTGCAACAGCTCATTATGAGCATTATGCTCATGATGAGTGGTCCATAGGAGACCTGTTGCACTGGCTAAATTGTCCGCCCCTACCCATCACCTTTCCTTGTTTCGAGTCCCGTGGCGTTTAAATTTTTAAATGTTCTCGTCCTGAATATAGCTGAAAAATTGCTCGCTGGACGTTAAACATCAATCAATCAATCAATCAATCAATCAATCAATCAATCAATCAATCAATCAATTTATTTTAAAACTCTCGGAAAATGTGGTTTATTTGGACAGTTTAGACAACTGTCAGATCAAGTCGAATCAATCTAGCCCAACTGATAGTAGACCCTGTTTCGAAACACTCTTGTACAGGTTTACGACTGGCATTCGTATTTTGAAATATGTTTCCGAAAAGTTCCAAACATAATTAGGTATCACCATTTTCGATTTGACGCTACAAAACCTGGATTAGTATTTATCAAAGAATTTCCGTCAACGGAATAAAAACTATTAAAAATATGAAAAATCAGTGTACACTGCATTTTCAAGGAATGCCTCTAGTGCTGAACCCAAAAGGTCTTGCAGCAGATCGTGCATGGTATTTGTACAAGCATATTCGTGAACATGTGTCAGACGATAGCAAAGACATTACTTGTCCATAACCCACTGTTTCAAAGCCAAAATTCCTTGAAATTCTTAAACACGGTATAAATAAAAGTGATGCCTAAGTGGTTGTGTAAAGATGTCAATAAATGATATTTATATGCATGTTTGCTTCAATTTTCAAAATTTCAAATTAAGTTGCGTGTTATGGTGTAACAAATGAATCCATATAAGCACAACCCATGGCATTGTATGGGTAATACATTTTCAATGCATTTAAATAAAAGATTGATTGATTAATTTATTTATTGTATTTAACGATACTTTCAGCAATATTTTAGCTATATGGCGACCAGTTTTAGTGGTGGAAGAAGCCAGAGAGAACCACCAACCATGGGGAAGCAACTGGTAAATTTTATCACTTGCTTCTACGAGTCGAGTGCACCCTTTTTGTAATTTACAAAGACGAGCGCGACCACACGCCGTATTGGTGGTAGGCTTGCATGAGTTGTTAGGTAAGCCAACTACCTAACTCACTGAGCCACCGGGCCCTTTGTTAAATGAAAGATAATGAATTTTAATGAAACTGCAAGTTTAAATATAGATTTCGTTATTTTCCCCCATGGAAAGGAAAAATTGAAATAATGATCTTGCTTTGATTAAAAAAAATCTTAGAAATACAAAGCTGACACAATTTCTCATGTTCTAGGGTGATATTCAAATATGCTTCTGTCTGTCGATTTTGCATTCGTCTCTGTTTCAAAAGTATGAATATACAAGCTAAAAGGGTTCCTTCTATGTTCTACTATGTTTTCAAAA
>MJUT01052396.1:0-23341 GCA_002080005.1 Gigantidas platifrons
AAGACACGAATGTACCAAGCGGCTAACATATATGATATCAGTATGGAAAACAAAATACGTATGATCTATCTAGCAGCAAACACATCTGATATAAGAATTGAAAACAACACACGTATCTTTCAAGCTGCTAACACATCTGATATCAGTATAGAAAACAAGATAAGTATCTACCAAGCAGACAGCACATCTGATATCAGTATAGAAAACAAGATACGTATCTACCAAGCGGCTAACACTGCTGATATCAATATAGAAAACAAGACACGAATGTACCAAGCGGCTAACATATATGATATCAGTATAGAAAACAAGATACGTATGATCTATCTAGCAGCAAACACATCTGATATAAGTATAGAAAACAACACATGTATCTTTCAAGCTGCTAACACATCTGATATCAGTATAGAAAACAAAATATGTATCTACAAAGCGGCTAACACATCTGATATCACTATAGAAAACACGATACGTATCTACCAAGCAGCTAGCACATCTGATATCAGTATAGAAAACGACATGTATCTGTCAACCATGTAACACATCTGTTATCAGCATGGACAACAAGACACGTTTCTGTCAAGCAGTTAACACATCTGATATCAATATAGAAAACAAGACAAGTATCTACCAAACAGCTAACACTTCTGATATCAGTATAGAATACAAGACATGTGTCTGTCAAGCTGCTAACACATCTGATATCAATATAGAAAACAAGACACGTATCTACCAACCAGTTAACACATCTGATATCTGTATAGAAAACAAGACACGTATCTGTCAAGCTGCTAACACATCTGATATCAACATAGAAAACAAGACACGTATCTAACAAGCAGCTAAAACATCTGATATCAGCATATAAAACAAGATACGTTTCTGTTAAGCAGTTAACACATCTGATGTCAGCATAGAAAACAAGATACGTATCTACCAAGCGGCTAACATCTGATATCAGTATAGAAAACAACACACGTATCTCAAGCTGCTAACACATCTGATATCAGTATAGAAACCAAGCTATGTATCTACCAAGCGGCTAACACATCTGATATTAGTATAGAAAATAAGATACCTATCTACCAAGAGATTAACACATCCGATACCAGTATAGAAAACAAGATTCGTATCTGTCCAGCAGCTAGCACACCTGATATCAGTATAGAAAACGACATGTATCTGTCAAGCAGTTATAGAAAACAAGATAAGTATCTACCAAGCAGACAGCACATCTGATATCAGTATAGAAAACAAGATACGTATCTTCCATGCGGCTAACACTGCTGATATCAATATAGAAAACAAGACACGAATGTACCAAGCGGCTAACATATATGATATCAGTATAGAAAACAAGATACGTCTGATCTATCTAGCAGCAAACACATCTGATATAAGAATAGAAAACAACACACGTATCTGTCAAGCAGTTAACACATCTGATATCAATATAGAAAACAAGACACATATCTACCAAGCAGATAAGACATCTGATATCAGTTTAGAAAACAAGACACGTGACAGTCAAGCGGCTAACAAATCTGATATCAGTATAGAAAACAAGACACGTATCTACCAAGCGGCTTACATATGATATCTGTATAGAAAACAAGACACGTATCTACCAAGCTGCTAACATCTGATTTTATCAATATAGAAAACAACACACGTATATCAAGCTGCTAACACATCTGATATCAGTATAGAAACCAAGCTATGTATCTACCAAGCGGCTAACACATCTGATATTAGTATAGAAACCAAGATACCTATCTACCAAGAGACTAACACATCCGATATCAGTATAGAAAACAAGATTCGTATCTGTCAAGCAGCTTACACATTTATTATCAGTATAGAAACAAGACACGTATCTGTCAAGCAGCTAACACATCTGATATTAGTTTGGAAAACAAGACACGTTTCTGTCAAGCGGCTAACACGTCTGATATCAGTAGAGATAACAAGATACGAATGTAACAAGCGACTTTAACCTCTAATATCAGTATAGAAAACAACACTCGTATCTCAAGCTGCTAACACATCTGATATCAGCATAGAAAACAAGACATGAATCTACCAAGCAGTTAGCACATCTGATATCAATATAGAAAAGAAGACACGTATCAGTTAAGCAGCTAACACATCTGATATCAGTACAGAAAACAAGACCCATATCCACCAAGCAGCTAACATATCTGATATCAGTATAGAAAACAAGACACGTATCTGTTAAGCAACTAACACATCTGATATCAGTATAGAAAACAAGACACGTATGTATCTACCAAGCAGCTAACACTGCTGATATCAATATAGAAAATAAGACACGAATGTATCAAGCGGCTAACATATATGATATCAGTATAGAAAACAAGATACGTATGATCTGTCTAGCAGCAAACACATCTGATATACGTATAGAAAACAAGACACGTATCTGTCAAGCGGCTAACACATTTGATATCAGCATAGAAAACAAGATACGAATTTACCAAGCAGCTAGCACATCTGATATCAATATAGAAAAGAAGACACGTCTCTACTAAGCAGCTAACTCATTTGATATCAGCATAGAAAACAAGACACGTATCTGTTAAGCTGCTAACACATATGCTATCAGCTTAGAGAACAAGATTCGTATCTGTCAAGGTGCTAACACTTCTGATATAAGTATAGAAAATATGATATGTATATACCAAGCGTCTAACACATCTGATATCAACATAGAAAAGAAGACAGGTATCTACCAAGCAGCTAACACATCTGATATCAGTATAGAAAAAAAGACACGTTTCTGTCAAGCGGCTAACACGTCTGATATCAGTAGAGATAACAAGATACGAATGTAACAAGCGACTTTAACCTCTAATATCAGTATAGAAAACAACACTCGTATCTCAAGCTGCTAACACATCTGATATCAGCATAGAAAACAAGACATGAATCTACCAAGCAGTTAGCACATCTGATATCAATATAGAAAAGAAGACACGTATCAGTTAAGCAGCTAACACATCTGATATCAGTACAGAAAACAAGAAACGAATCTACCAAGCTGCTAACACATCTGATATCAGCATAGAAAACAAGACCCATATCCACCAAGCAGCTAACACATCTGATATCAGTACAGAAAACAAGAAACGAATCTACCAAGCTGCTAACACATCTGATATCAGCATAGAAAACAAGACCCATATCAACCAAGCAGATAATACATCTGATATCAGAACAGAAAATAAGAAACGAATGTACCAAGCTGCTAACACAGCTGATATCAGCATAGAAAACAAGACACGTATCTGTCAAGCAGCTAACACATCTGATATCAGTATAGAAAACAATACACGTATCTACCAAGCAGATAATACATCTGATATCAGAACAGAAAACAAGAAACGAATCTACCAAGCTGCTAACACATCTGATATCAACATAGAAAAGAAGACACTTATCTACCAAGCAGTTAACACATCTGATATCAGTATAGAAAATAAGACACGAATGTACCAAGCGGCTAACATATATGATATCATTATAGAAAACAAGATACGTATGATCTATCTAGCAGCAAACACACCTGATATAAGTATAGAAAACAACACACGTATCTTTCAAGCTGCTAACACATCTGATATCAGTATAGAAAACAAGATAAGTATCTACCAAGCAGACAGCACATCTGATATCAGTATAGAAAACAAGATACGTATCTACCAAGCGGCTAACACTGCTGATATCAATATAGAAAACAAGACACGAATGTACCAAGCGGCTAACATATATGATATCAGTATAGAAAACAAAATATGTATCTACAAAGCGGCTAACACATCTGATATCACTATAGCAAACACGATACGTATCTACCAAGCAGCTAGCACATCTGATATCAGTATAGAAAACGACATGTATCTGTCAACCATGTAACACCTCTGATATCAGCATAGACAACAAGACACGTTTCTGTCAAGCAGTTAACACATCTGATATCAATATAGAAAACAAGACAAGTATCTACCAAACAGCTAACACTTCTGATATCAGTATAGAATACAAGACATGTGTCTGTCAAGCTGCTAACACATCTGATATCAATATAGAAAACAAGACACGTATCTACCAACCAGTTAACACATCTGATATCTGCATAGAAAACAAGACACGTATCTGTCAAGCTGCTAACACATCTGATATCAACATAGAAAACAAGACACGTATCTACCAAGCAGCTAACACATCTGATATCAGCATATAAAACAAGATACGTTTCTGTTAAGCAGCTAACACATCTGATGTCAGCATAGAAAACAAGATACGTATCTACCAAGCGGCTAACATCTGATATCAGTATAGAAAACAACACACGTATCTCAGCTGCTAACACATCTGATATCAGTATAGAAACCAAGCTATGTATCTACCAAGCGGCTAACACATGTGATATTAGTATAGAAAATAAGATAGCTATCTACCAAGAGACTAACACATCCGATACCAGTATAGAAAACAAGATTCGTATCTGTCCAGTAGCTAGCACACCTGATATCAGTATAGAAAACGACATGTATCTGTCAAGCAGTTATAGAAAACAAGATAAGTATGTACCAAGCAGACAGCACATCTGATATCAGTATAGAAAACAAGATACGTATCTACCAAGCGGCTAACACTGCTGATATCAATATAGAAAACAAGACACGAATGTACCAAGCGGCTAACATATATGATATCAGTATAGAAAACAAGATATGTATGATCTATCTAGCAGCAAACACATCTGATATAAGAATAGAAAACAACACACGTATCTGTCAAGCAGTTAACACATCTGATATCAATATAGAAAACAAGACACATATCTACCAAGCAGATAAGACATCTGATATCAGTTTAGAAAACAAGACACGTGACAGTCAAGCGGCTAACAAATCTGATATCAGTATAGAAAACAAGACACGTATCTACCAAGCGGCTAACATATGATATCTGTATAGAAAACAAGACACGTATCTACCAAGCTGCTAACATCTGATATCAATATAGAAAACAACACAGGTATATCAAGCTGCTAACACATCTGATATCAGTATAGAAACCAAGCTATGTATCTACCAAGCGGCTAACACATCTGATATTAGAATAGAAACCAAGATACCTATCTACCAAGAGACTAACACATCCGATATCAGTATAGAAAACAAGATTCGTATCTGTCAAGCAGCTTACACATCTATTATCAGTATAGAAACAAGACACGTATCTGTCAAGCAGCTAACATATCAGATATTTGTATAGAAAACAAGACTCACATCTACCAAGCAGCTAACACATCTGATATTAGTATGGAAAACAAGACACGTTTCTGTCAAGCGGCTAACACGTCTGATATCAGTAGAGATAACAAGATACGAATGTAACAAGCGACTTTAACCTCTAATATCAGTATAGAAAACAACACTCGTCTCTCAAGCTGCTAACACATCTGATATCAGCATAGAAAACAAGACATGAATCTACCAAGCAGTTAGCACATCTGATATCAATATAGAAAAGAAGACACGTATCAGTTAAACAGCTAACACATCTGATATCAGTACAGAAAACAAGAAACGAATCTACCAAGCTGCTAACATATCTGATATCAGCATAGAAAACAAGACCCATATCCACCAAGCAGCTAACATATCTGATATCAGTATAGAAAACAAGACACGTATCTGTTAAGCAGCTAACACATCTGATATCAGTATAGAAAACAAGACACGTATGTATCTACCAAGCAGCTAACACTGCTGATATCAATATAGAAAACAAGACACGAATGTATCAAGCGGCTAACATATATGATATCAGTATAGAAAACAAGATACGTATGATCTGTCTAGCAGCAAACACATCTGATATACGTATAGAAAACAAGACACGTATTTGTCAAACGGCTAACACATCTGATATCAGCATAGAAAACAAGATACGAATTTACCAAGCAGCTAGCACATCTGATATCAATATAGAAAAGAAGACACGTCTCTACTAAGCAGCTAACTCATTTGATATCAGCATAGAAAACAAGACACGTATCTGTTAAGCTGCTAACACATATGCTATCAGCTTAGAAAACAAGATTCGTATCTGTCAAGGTGCTAACACATCTGATATAAGCATAGAAAATATGATATGTATATACCAAGCGTCTAACACATCTGATATCAACATAGAAAAGAAGACAGGTATCTACCAAGCAACTAACACATCTGATATCAGTATAGAAAAAAAGACACGTTTCTGTCAAGCGGCTAACACGTCTGATATCAGTAGAGATAGCAAGATACGAATGTAACAAGCGACTTTAACCTCTAATATCAGTATAGAAAACAACACTCGCATCTCAAGCTGCTAACACATCTGATATCAGCATAGAAAACAAGACATGAATCTACCAAGCAGTTAGCACATCTGATATCAATATAGAAAAGAAGACACGTATCAGTTAAGCAGCTAACACATCTGATATCAGTACAGAAAACAAGAAACGAATCTACCAAGCTGCTAACACATCTGATATCAGCATAGAAAACAAGACCCATATCCACCAAGCAGCTAACATATCTGATATCAGTATAGAAAACAAGACACGTTTCTGTTAAGCAGCTAACACATCTGATATCAGTATAGAAAACAAGACACGTATGTATCTACCAAGCAGCTAACACTGCTGATATCAATATAGAAAACAAGACACGAATGTATCAAGCGGCTAACATATATGATATCAGTATAGAAAACAAGATACGTATGATCTGTCTAGCAGCAAACACATCTGATATACGTATAGAAAACAAGACACGTACCTGTCAAGCGGCTAACACATTTGATATCAGCATAGAAAACAAGATACGAATTTACCAAGCAGCTAGCACATCTGATATCAATATAGAAAAGAAGACACGTCTCTACTAAGCAGCTAACTCATTTGATATCAGCATAGAAAACAAGACACGTATCTGTTAAGCTGCTAACACATATGCTATCAGCTTAGAAAACAAGATTCGTATCTGTCAAGGTGCTAACACATATGATATAAGTATAGAAAATATGATATGTATATACCAAGCGTCTAACACATCTGATATCAACATAGAAAAGAAGACAGGTATCTACCAAGCAGCTAACACATCTGATATCAGTATAGAAAAAAAGACACGTATCTACCAAGCAGATAATACATCTGATATTAGAACAGAAAATAAGAAACGAATCTACCAAGCTGCTAACACAGCTGATATCAGCATAGAAAACAAGACACGTATCTGTCAAGCAGCTAACACATCTGATATCAGTATAGAAAACAATACACGTATCTACCAAGCAGATAATACATCTGACATCAGAACAGAAAACACGAAACGAATCTACCAAGCTGCTAACACAGCTGATATCAGCATAGAAAACAAGACACGTATCTGTCAAGCAGCTAACACATCTGCTATCAGCATAGAAAACAATACACGTCTCTACTAAGCAGCTAACACATTTGATATCAGCATAGAAAACAAGACACTTATCTGTCAAGCTGCTAACACATATGATATCAGCTTAGAAAACAAGACCCATATCTACAAAGCGGCTACCACATCTGATATCAGTATAGAAAACAAGACACGTATCTGCCGAGAGGCTAACACATCTGATATCAGTATAGAAAACAATACACGAATCTACAAAGCAGCTCACACATATGATATTAGTATAGAAAACAAGACACGCATCTGTCAAGCAGATAACACATCTGATATCAGTATAGAAAACAAGCCACGTATCTGTCAAGCGGCTAACACATCTGATATCAGTAAAGATAACCTGATACGAATCTACCAAGAGGCTTTTACCTCTGATATCAGTATAGAAAACAACACACGTATCTCAAGCTGCTAACACATCTGATATCAGCATAGAAAACAAGACATGAATCTACGAAGCTGCTAACACATCTGATATCAGCATAGAAAACAAGACACGTATCTACCAAGCGGCTAACAGATGATATCTGCATAGAAAACAAGACACGTATCTACCAAGAAGCTAACATATCTGATATCAGTATAGAAAACAAGATACGTGTCTGTCAAGCTACTAACACATCTGATATCAGTATAACAAACAAGACACGTATCTGCCAAGCTGCTAACACATTTGATATCAGCATAGATAACAAGATATGAATCTACGAAGCGGCTCACACATCTGATATCAGTACAGAAAACAAGAAACGAATCTACCAAGCTGCTAACACATCTGATATCAGCATAGAAAACAAGACCATATCCACCAAGCAGCTAACATATCTGATATCAGTATAGAAAACAAGACACGTATCTGTTAAGCAGCTAACACATCTGATATTAGTATAGAAACCAAGACACGTATGTATCTACCAAGCAGCTAACACTGCTGATATCAATATAGAAAACAAGACACGAATGTATCAAGAGGCTAACATATATGATATCAGTATAGAAAAGAAGATACGTATGATCTGTCTAGCAGCAAACACATCTGATATACGCATAGAAAACAAGACACGTATCTGTCAAACGGCTAACACATCTGATATCAGCATAGAAAACAAGATACGAATTTACCAAGCAGCTAGCACATCTGATATCAATATAGAAAAGAAGACACGTCTCTACTAAGCAGCTAACTCATTTGATATCAGCATAGAAAACAAGACACGTATCTGTTAAGCTGCTAACACATATGCTATCAGCTTAGAAAACAAGATTCGTATCTGTCAAGGTGCTAACACATCTGATATAAGTATAGAAAATATGATATGTATATACCAAGCGTCTAACACATCTGATATCAACATAGAAAAGAAGACAGGTATCTACCAAGCAGCTAACACAACTGATATCAGTATAGAAAAAAAGACACGTTTCTGTCAAGCGGCTAACACGTCTGATATCAGTAGAGATAACAAGATACGAATGTAACAAGCGACTTTAACCTCTAATATCAGTATAGAAAACAACACTCGTATCTCAAGCTGCTAACACATCTGATATCAGCATAGACAACAAGACATGAATCTACCAAGCAGTTAGCACATCTGATATCAATATAGAAAAGAAGACACGTATCAGTTAAGCAGCTAACACATCTGATATCAGTACAGAAAACAAGAAACGAATCTACCAAGCTGCTAACACATCTGATATCAGCATAGAAAACAAGACCCATATCCACCAAGCAGCTAACATATCTGATATCAGTATAGAAAACAAGACACGTATCTGTTAAGCAGCTAACACATCTGATATCAGTATAGAAAACAAGACACGTATGTATCTACCAAGCAGCTAACACTGCTGATATCAATAGAGAAAACAAGACACGAATCTATCAAGCGGCTAACATATATGATATCAGTATAGAAAACAAGATACGTATGATCTGTCTAGCAGCAAACACATCTGATATATGTATAGAAAACAAGACACGTATCTGTCAAGCGGCTAACACATCTGATATCAGCATAGAAAACAAGATACGAATTTACCAAGCAGCTAGCACATCTGATATCAATATAGAAAAGAAGACACGTCTCTACTAAGCAGCTAACTCATTTGATATCAGCATAGAAAACAAGACACGTATCTGTTTAGATGCTAACACATATGCTATCAGCTTAGAAAACAAGATTCGTATCTGTCAAGGTGCTAACACATCTGATATAAGTATAGAAAATATGATATGTATATACCAAGCGTCTAACACATCTGATATCAACATAGAAAACAAGACACGTATCTGTCAAGCAGCTAACACATCTGCTATCAGTATAGAAAACAATACACGTCTCTACTAAGCAGCTAACACATTTGATATCAGCATAGAAAACAAGACACTTATCTGTCAAGATGCTAACACATATGATATCAGCTTAGAAAACAAGACCCATATCTACTAAGCGGCTACCACATCTGATATCATTATAGAAAACAAGACACGTATCTGCCGAGAGGCTAACACATCTGATATCAGTATAGAAAACAATACACGAATCTACAAAGCAGCTCACACATATGATATTAGTATAGAAAACAAGACACGCATCTGTCAAGCAGATAACACATCTGATATCAGTATAGAAAACAAGCCACGTATCTGTCAAGCGGCTAACACGTCTGATATCAGTAAAAACAACGCACGTATCTCAAGCTGCTAACACATCTGATATCAGCATAGAAAACAAGATATGAATCTACGAAGCTGCTAACACATCTGATATCAGCATAGAAAACAAGACACGTATCTACCAAGCGGCTAACAGATGATATCTGCATAGGAAACAAGACACGTATCTACCAAGCAGCTAACATATCTGATATCAGTATAGAAAACAAGATACGTGTCTGTCAAGCTACAAACACATCTGATATCAGTATAACAAACAAGACACGTATCTGCCAAGCTGCGAACACATTTGATATCAGCATAGATAACAAGATATGAATCTACGAAGCGGCTCACACATCTGATATCAGTACAGAAAACAAGAAACGAATCTACCAAGCTGCTAACACATCTGATATCAGCATAGAAAACAAGACCCATATCCACCAAGCAGCTAACATATCTGATATCAGTATAGAAAACAAGACACGTATCTCTTAAGCAGCTAACACATCTGATATCAGTATAGAAACCAAGCTATGTATCTACCAAGCGGCTAACACATCTGATATCAGTATAGAAACCAAGCTATGTATCTACCAAGCGGCTAACACATCTGATATCAGTATAGAAAACAAGACACGTATCGGTCAAGCGGCCAACACGTCTGATATCAGTATAGAAAACAATATTCGTATCTGTCAAGCGGCTAACACCTCTGATATCAGTATAGAAAACAACACACGTATCTCAAGCTGATTACACATCTGATATCAGCATAGTAAACAAGATACGAATTTATCAAACGAATCTGATATCAATATAGAAAAGAATACACGTATCTACTAAGCAGCTAACACATACGATATCAGAATAGAAAAGAAGACACGTATCTACCAACCTGCTAACACATTTGATACCAGCATAGAAAACAAGACACGTATCTGTCAAGCTGCTAACACATATGATATCAGCTTAGAAAACAGGAGTGGTTCCTGTCAAGCTGCTAACATCTGATATTAGTATAGGAAACAAGACATGTATATACCAAGCGTATACCACAACTGATATCAACATGGAAAACAAGACACGTATCTACCAAGCAGCTAACATATCTGATATCAGTATAGAAAACAAGATACGTATCTACCAAGCGGCTACCACATCTGGTATCAGTATAGAAAACAAGACACGTATCTACCAAGCGGCTAACACATCTGATATTAGTATAGAAAAGAAGACACGTATCTACCAAGCACCTAACATATCTGATATCTGTATAGAAAACAGGACACGTATCTACCAAGCGGGTAACACATCTGATATCAGTATAGAAAAGAAGATACGAATCTACCAAGCAGCTCACATATCTGATATCAGTATAGAAAACCAAGACACGTATCTACCAAGCGGCTAACACATCTGATATCAGTATAGAAAACAAGATACGTATCTACCAAGCGGCTACCACATCTGATATCAGTATAGAAAACAAGACACGTATCTACCAAGCGGCTAACACATCTGATATCAGTATAGAAAACAAGACATGTATGTATCTACCAAGCAGCTAACACATCTGATATCAGAATAGAAAACAAGACATGTATGTATCTACCAAACAGCTAACACATCTGATATCAGTATAGAAAACAAGACACGTATCTACCAAGCGGCTAACATATCTGATATCAGTATAAAAAACAAGACACGTATTTATCTACCAAGCAGCTAACACATCTGATATCAGTATAGAAAACAAGACACGTATCTGTCAAGGTGCTAACACATCTGATATAAGTATAGAAAACATGATATGTATATACCAAGTGTCTAACACATCTGATATCAACATAGAAAAGAAGACAGGTATCTACCAAGCAGCTAACACATCTGATATCAGTATAGAGGAAAAGACACGTATCTACCAAGCAGATAATACATCTGATATCAGAACAGAAAACAAGAAACGAATCTACCAAGCTGCTAACACAGCTGATATCAGCATAGAAAACAAGACACGTATCTGTCAAGCAGGCAATGCATCTGATATCAGTATAGAAAACAAAACACGTATGTATCTACCAAGCAGCTAATACATCTGATATCAGTATAGAAAACAGGACATGTATCTGTCAAGCAGCTAACACATCTGATATCAGTATAGAAAACAAGACACGAATCTACCAAGCAGCTCACATATCTAATATCAGTATAGAAAACAAGACACGTATCTGCCAAGCGGCTAACACATCTGATATCAGTGTAGAAAACAAGACATGTATCTGTCAAGCGGGTAACACATCTGATATCAGTATAGAAAACAAGACACGTATGTATCTACCAAGCAGTTAACACATCTGATATCAGTATAGAAAAGAAGACACGTATGTATCTACCAAGCAGCTAACACATCTGATATCAGTATAAAAAACAAGACATGTATCTGTCAAGCAGCTAACACATCTGATATCAGTATAGAAAATACAACACGAATCTACCAAGCAGCTCACATATCTGATATCAGTATAGAAAACAAGACACGTATCTACCAAGCGGCTAACACATCTGATATCAATATAGAAAGCAAGACACATGTGTATCTACCAAGCAGCTAACACATCTGATATCAGTATCGAAAACAAGACACGTATGTACCTACTAAGCAGCTAACACATCTGATATCAGTATAGAAAACAAAACACGTATCTACCAAGCGGCTAACACATCTGGTATCAGAATAGAAAACAAGACAAGTATCTACCAAGAAGCTAACACATTTGATATCAGTATAGAAAACAAGACACGTATCTGTCAAGGTGCTAACACATGTGATATAAGTATAGAAAACATCATATGTATATACCAAGCGTTTAACACATCTGATATCAACATAGAAAAGAAGACAGGTATCTACCAAGCACCTAACACATCTGATATCTGTATAGAAAACAGGACACGTATCTACCAAGCAGCTAACATCTGATATCAGTATAGAAAAGAAGATACGAATCTACCAAGCAGCTCACACATCTGATATCAGTATAGAAAACAAGACATGTATGTATCTACCAAACAGCTAACACATCTGATATCAGTATAGAAAACAAGACACGTATCTACCAAGCGGCTAACATATCTGATATCAGTATAAAAAAACAAGACACGTATGTATCTACCAAGCAGCTCACACATCTGATATCAGTATAGAAAACAAGACACGTATCTACCTACCGGTTAACACATCTGATATCAGTATAGAAAACAAGACAAGTATCTACCAAGCAGCTAACTCATCTGATATCAGTATAGAAAACAAGACACGTATCTGTCAATGTGCTAACACATGTGATATAAGTATAGAAAACATGGTATGTATATACCAAGCGTCTAACACATCTGATATCAACATAGAAAAGAAGACAGGTATCTACCAAGCAGATAACACATCTGATACCAGTATAGAAAAAAAGACACGTATCTACCAAGCACCTAGCACATCTGATATCTGTATAGAAAACAGGACATGTATCTACCAAGCGGCTAACACATCTGATATCAGTATAGAACACAAGACATGTATGTTTCTACCAAGCAGCTAACACATCTGATATCAGAATAGAAAAGAGGATACGAATCTACTAAGTAGCTCACATATCTGATATCAGTATAGAAAACAAGACACGTATCTACCAAGCGGCTAACACATCTGATATCAGTATAGAACACAAGACATGTATGTTTCTACCAAGCAGCTAACACATCTGATATCAGTATAGAAAACAAGACACGTATCTACCAAGCGGCTAACATATCTGATATCAGTATAAAAAACAAGACACGTATTTATCTACCAAGCAGCTAACACATCTGATATCAGTATAGAAAACAAGACACGTATCTGTCAAGGTGCTAACACATCTGATATAAGTATAGAAAACATGATATGTATATACCAAGCGTCTAACACATCTGATATCAACATAGAAAAGAAGACAGGTATCTACCAAGCAGCTAACACATCTGATATCAGTATAGAGAAAAAGACACGTATCTACCAAGCAGATAATACATCTGATATCAGAACAGAAAACAAGAAACGAATCTACCAAGCTGCTAACACAGCTGATATCAGCATAGAAAACAAGACACGTATGTATCTACCAAGTAGCTAATACATCTGATATCAGAATAGAAAACAAGACATGTATCTGTCAAGCAGCTAACACATCTGATATCAGTATAGAAAACACGACACGAATCTACCAAGCAGCTCACATATCTAATATCAGTATAGAAAACAAGACACGTATCTGCCAAGCGGCTAACACATCTGATATCAGTGTAGAAAACAAGACATGTATCTGTCAAGCGGCTAACACATCTGATATCAGTATAGAAAACAAGACACGTATGTATCTACCAAGCAGTTAACACATCTGATATCAGTATAGAAAAGAAGACACGTATGTATCTACCAAGCAGCTAACACATCTGATATCAGTATAGAATAGAAGACACGTATCTACCAACTTGCTAACACATTTTATATCAGCATAGAAAACAAGACACGTATCTGTCAAGCTGCTAACACATCTGATATTAGAATAGAAAACAAGACATGTATATACCAAGCGTCTAACACATCTGAAATCAACACAGAAAAGAAGACACGCATCTACCAAGCAGCTAACACATCTGATATCAGCTTAGAAAACAAGACACGTATCTACCAAGCAGCTAACATATCTGATATCAGCATAGAAAACAAGATACGTATCTGTCAAGCTGCTAACACATCTGATATTAGTATAGAAAACAAGGCATGTATATACCAAGCGTCTAACACATCTGAAATCAACATAGAAAACAAGACACTTATCTACCAAGCAGCTCACACATCTGATATCAGTATAGAAGACAAGACACAAATCTACCGCGCAGGTCAGATATCTGATATCAGCACAGAAAACAGGAAATGTATATACCAAGCAGCTAACACATCTGATATCAACATAGAAAATAAGACACGTATCTACCAAGCGGCTAACACATCTGATATCAGTATAGAAAACAAGACACGTATCTACCAAGCGGCTAACACATCTGATATCAGTATAGAAAACAAGACATGTATGTATCTACCAAGCAGCTAACACATCTGATATCAGTATAAAAAACAAGACATGTATCTGTCAAGCAGCTAACACATCTGATATCAATATAGAAAATACAACACGAATCTACCAAGCAGCTCACATATCTGATATCAGTATAGAAAACAAGACACGTATCTACCAAGCGGCTAGCACATCTGATATCAATATAGAAAGCAAGACACATGTGTATCTACCAAGCAGCTAACACATCTGATATCAGTATAGAAAACAAGACACGTATGTACCTACTAAGCAGCTAACACATCTGACATCAGTATAGAAAACAAAACACGTATCTACCAAGCGGCTAACACATCTGGTATCAGTATAGAAAACAAGACAAGTATCTACCAAGAAGCTAACACATTTGATATCAGTATAGAAAACAAGACACGTATCTGTCAAGCAGCTAACACATCTGATATCAGTATAGAATAGAAGACACGTATCTACCAACTTGCTAACACATTTGATATCAGCATAGAAAACAAGACACGTATCTGTCAAGCTGCTAACACATATGATATCAGCTTAGAAAACAAGATTGGTATCTGTCAAGCTGCTAACACATCTGATATTAGAATAGAAAACAAGACATGTATATACCAAGCGTCTAACACATCTGAAATCAACATAGAAAACAAGACACTTATCTACCAAGCAGCTCACACATCTGATATCAGTATAGAAGACAAGACACGAATCTACCACGCAGGTCAGATATCTGATATCAGCACAGAAAACAAGAAATGTATCTACCAAGCGGCTAACACATCTGATATCAGTACAGAAAACCAGAAACGAATCTACCAAGCTGCTAACACATCTGATATCAGCATAGAAAACAAGCCACGTATCTGTCAAGCGGCCAACACGTCTGATATCAGTAAAGATAACCAGATACGAATCTACCAAGCGGCTTTTACCTCTGATATCAGTATAGAAAACAACACACGTATCTCAAGCTGCTAACACATCTGATATCAGCATAGAAAACAAGATATGAATCTACGAAGCGGCTAACACATCTGATATCAGCATAGAAAACAAGACACGTATCTACCAAGTGGCTAACAGATGATATCTGCATAGAAAACAAGACACGTATCTACCAAGCATCTAACATATCTGATATCAGTATAGAAAACAAGATACGTGTCTGTCCAGCTACTAACACATCTGATATCAGTATAGCAAACAAGACACGTATCTGCCAAGCTGCTAACACATCTGATATCAGCATAGATAACAAGATATGAATCTACGAAGCGGCTCACACATCTGATATCAGCATAGTAAACAGGATACGTATCTACTAAGAGGCTAACACATCTGATATCAGTATAGAAAACAAGACACCTATCTACCAAGCGGCTACCACATCTGATATCAGTGTAGAAAACAAGACACGTATCTACCAAGCTGCTAACACATCTGATATCGGTATAGAAACCAAGCTATGTATCTACCAAGCGGCTAACACATCTGATATCAGTATAGAAACCAAGATAGGTGTCTACCAAGTGGCTAACACATCTGATATCAGTATAGAAACCAAGCTATGTATCTACCAAGCGGCTAACACATCTGATATTGGTATAGAATACAAGACACGTATCGGTCAAGCGGCTAACACCTCTGATATCAGTATAGAAAACAACACACGTATCTCAAGCTGCTAACACATCTGATATCCGCATTGAAAACAAGATATGATTCTACGAAGCGGCTCCAACATCTGATATCAGCATAGTAAACAAGATACGAATTTAACAAACAGCTAACGCATCTGATATCAATATAGAAAAGAATACACGTATCTACTAAGCAGCTAACACATCTGATATCAGTATAGAAAAGAAGACACGTATCTACCAACCTGCTAACACATTTGATATCAGCATAGAAAACAAGACACGTATCTGTCAAGCTGCCAACACATATGATATCAGCTTAGAAAACAGGAGAGGTTCCTGTCAAGCTGCTAACATCTGATATTAGTATAGAAAACAAGACATGTATATACCAAGTGTATACCACAACTGATATCAACATATAAAACAAGACACGTATCTATCAAGCAGATAACATATCTGATATCAGTATAGAAAACAAGATACGTATCTACCAAGCGGCTACCACATCTGGAATCAGTATAGAAAACAAGACACGTATCTACCAAGCGGCTAACATATCTGATATTAGTATAGAAAAGAAGACACGTATCTACCAAGCACCTAACACATCTGATATCTGTATAGAAAACAGGACACGTATCTACCAAGCGGCTAACACATCTGATATCAGTATAGAAAAGAAGATACGAATCTACCAAGCAGCTCACATATCTGATATCAGTATAGAAAACAAGACATGTATCTACCAAGCAGCTAACACATCTGATATCAGTATAGAAAACAAGACACGTATCTACCAACCGGTTAACACATCTGATACTAGTATAGAAAACAAGACAAGTACCTACCAAGCAGCTAACACATCTGATATCAGTATAGAAAACAAGACACGTATCTGTCAAGGTGCTAACACATCTGATATAAGTATAGAAGACATGATATGTATATACCAAGCGTCTAACACATCTGATATCAACATAGAAAAGAAGACAGGTATCTACCAAGCAGCTAACACATCTGATATCAGTATAGAAAAAAAGACACGTATCTACCTAGCACCTAACACATCTGATATCTGCATACAAAACAGGACACGTATCTACCAAGCGGCTAACACATCTGATATCAGTATAGAAAAGAAGATACGAATCTATCAAGCAGCTCATATATCTGATATCAGTATAGAAAACAAGACACGTATCTACCAAGCGGCTAACATATCTGATATCAGTATAGAAAACAAGACATGTATGTATCTACCAAGCAGCTAACACATCTGATATCAGTATAGAAAACAAGACACGTATCTACCAACCGGTTAATACATCTGATATCAACATAGAAAAAAAGACACGTATCTACCAAGCAGATAATACATCTGATATCAGAACAGAAAACAACAAACGAATCTACCAAGCTGCTAACACAGCTGATATCAGCATAGAAAACAAGACACGTATCTGTCAAGAAGGCAATACATCTGATATCAGTATAGAAAACAAAACACGTATGTATCTACCAAGCAGCTAATATATCTGATATCAGTATAGAAAACAAGACATGTATCTGTCAAGCAGCTAACACATCTGATATCAGTATAGAAAACAAGACACGAATCTACCAAGCAGCTCTCATTTCTGATATCAGTATAGAAAACAAGACACGTATCTGCCAAGCGGCTAACACATCTGATATCAGTGTGGAAAACAAGACATGTATCTGTCAAGCGGCTAACACATCTGATATCAGTATAGAAAACAAGACACGTATGTATCTACCAAGCAGTTAACAAATCTGATATCAGTATAGAAAAGAAGACACGTATGTATCTACCAAGCAGCTAACACATCTGATATCATTATAAAAAACAAGACATGTATCTGTCAAGCAGCTAACACATCTGATATCGGTATAGAAAATACAACACGAATCTACCAAGCAGCTCACATATCTGATATCAGTATAGAAAACAAGACACGTATCTACCAAGCAGCTAACACATCTGATATCAGTATAGAAAACAAGAAACGTATGTACCAAGCGGCTAACACATCTGGTATCAGTATAGAAAACAAGACAAATATCTACCAAGAAGCTAGCACATTTGATATCAGTATAGAAAACAAGACGCGTATCTGTCAAGCAGCTAACACATCTGATATCAGTATAGAAAACAAAACACGTATCTACCAACCGCCTAACACATCTGGTATCAGTATAGAAAACAAGACACATATCTACCAAGAAGCTAACACATTTGATATCAGTATAGAAAACAAGACGCGTATCTGTCAAGCAGCTAACACATCTGATATCAGTATAGAAAACGAGACACGTATCTACCAAGCAGCTAACACATCTGATATCAGTATAGATAAAAAGACACATATCTACCAAGAGGCTAACACATCTGATATCAATATAGAAAACAAGACACGTATGTATCTACTAAGCAGCTAACACATCTGATATCAGTATAGAAAACAAGACACGTATCTACCAACCGGCTAACACATCTGATATCAGTATAGAAAACAAGACATGTATCTACCAAGCGTCTAGCACATCTGATATCAGTATAAAAAACAAGACACGTATGTATCTACCAAGCAGCTAACACATCTGATATCAGTATAGAAAACAAGACACGTATGTATTTGCCAAGCAGCTAACACATCTTATATCAGTATAGAAAACAAGACAAGTATCTACCAAGAATCTAACATATTTGATATCAGTAGAGAAAAGAAGACACGAATCTACCAAGCAGCTCACATATCTGATATCAGTATAGAAATCAAGACAAGTATCTACCAAGCGGCTAACACATCTGATATCAGTATAGAAAACAAGACACGTATCTACCAAGCGGCTAACACATCTGATATCAATATAGAAAACAATACACGTGTGTATCTACCAAGCTGCTAACCCATCTGATATCAATATAGAAAGCAAGACACATATGTATCTACGAAGCGGCTTACACATCTGATATCAGTATAGAAAACAAGACACGCATGTATTTGCCAAGCAGCTAACACATCTGATATCAGTATAGAAAACAAGACATGTATCTACCAAGCAGCTAACACATCTGATATCAATATAGAAAACAAGACACGTATGTATCTACTAAGCAGCTAACATATCTCATATCAGTATTGAAAACAAGACGCGTATCTACCAACCGGCTAACACATCTGATATCAGTATAGAAAACAGGACAGGTATCTACCAAGCAGCTAATACATCTGATATCTGTATAGAAAACAGGACACGTATCTACCAACCGGCTAACACATCTGATATCAGTATAGAAAAGAAGACACGAACCTACCAAGCAGCTCACATATCTGATATCAGTATAGAAATCAAGACAAGTATCTACCAAGCGGCTAACACATCTGATATCAGTATAGAAAACAAGACACGTATCTACCAAGCGGCTAACACATCTGATATCAATATAGAAAACAAGACACGTGTGTATCTTCCAAGCTGCTAACCCATCTGATATCAATATTGAAAGCAAGACACATATGTATCTACCAAGCAGCTAACACATCTGATATCAGTATAGAAAGCAAGACACGTATCTACCAGGCGGCTAACACATCTGATATCAGTACAGAAAACAATACAAGTATCTACCAAGCAGCTAACACATCTGATATCAGTATAGAAAACGACACACGTATCTACCAAGAGGCTAACACATCTGATATCAGTATAAAAACAAGACACGTATCTACCAAGCAGCTAACACATCTGATATCAGTATAGATAACAAGACACGTATATACTAAGCGGCTAACACATATAATATCAGTATAGATAACAAGACACGTATATACTAAGCGGCTAACACATCTGATATCAACATAGAAAACAAGACACGTATGTATCTACCAAACAGCTAACACATCTGATATCAGTATAGAAAACAAGACACGTATCTACCAACCGGCTAACACATCTTGCATCAGTATAGAAAACATGACATGTATGTATCTACCAATCAGCTAACACATCTGATATCAGTATAGAAAACAAGACATGTACATGTATCAGCCAAGCAGCTAACACATCTGATATCAGTATAGAAAACGAGACACGTATCTACCAAGTGGCTAACACATCTGATATCAGTATAGAAAACAAGACATGTACATGTATCTGCCAAGCAGCAAACACATCTGATATCAGTATAGAAAACAATACACGAATCTACAAAGCAGCTCACACATATAATATTCGTATAGAAAACAAGACACGTATCTGTCAAGCAACTAACTCATCAGATATCAGTATGGAAAACAAGACACGTATCTGTCAAGCGTCTAACACGTCTGATATCAGTAAAGATAACTAGATACGAATCTACCAAGCGGCTTTTACCTCTGATATCAGTATAGAAAACAACACACGTATCTCAAGCTGCTAACACATCTGATATCAGCATAGAAAACAAGATATGAATCTGCGAAGCGGGTAACACATCTGATATCAGCATAGAAAACAAGACACGTATCTACCAAGCGGCTAACAGATGATATCTGCATAGAAAACAAGACACGTATCTACCAAGCATCTAACATATCTGATATCAATATAGAAATCAAGATACGTGTCTGTCAAGTTACTAACACATCTGATATCAGTATACCAAACAAGACACGTATCTGCCAACCTGCTAACACATCTAATATCAGTATAGAAACCAAGCTTTGTACCTACCAAGCGGCTAACCCATCTGATATCAGTATAGAAACCAAGCTATGTATCAACCAAGCGACTAACACATCTGATATCAGTATAGAAACCAAGCTAGGTATCTACCAAGTGGCTAACACATCTGATATCAGTATAGAAACCAAGCTATGTATCTACCAAGCGGCTATCACATCTGATATTGGTATAGAAAACAAGACACGTATCTGTCAAGCGGCTAACACGTCTGATATCAGTATAGGAAACAATATTCGTATCTGTCAAGCGGCTAACACCTCTGATATCAGTATAGAAAACAACACACGTATCTCAAGCTGCTAACACATCTGATATCAGCATAGAAAACAACATATGATTCTACGAAGCGGCTCCAACATCTGATATCAGCATAGTAAACAAGATACGAATTTACCAAACAGCTAACGCATCTGATATCAATATAGAAAATAATACACGTATCTACTAAGCAGCTAACACATCTGATATCAGCATAGAAAACAAGATACGTATCTACCAACCTGCTAACACATTTGATATCAGCATAGAAAACAAGACACGTATCTGTCAAGCTGCTAACACATATGATATCAGCTTAGAAAACAGGAGTGGTTCCTGTCAAGCTGCTAACATCTGATATTAGTATAGAAAACAAGACATGTATATACCAAGCGTATACCACAACTGATATCAACATAGAAAACAAGACACGTATCTACCAAGCAGCTAACATATCTGATATCAGTATAGAAAACAAGATACGTATCTGTCAAGCTGCTAACACATCTGATATCAGTATAGAAATTAAGACACGTATCTACCAAGCGGCTACCACATCTGATATCAGTATAGAAAACAAGACACGTATCTACCAAGCGGCTAACACATCTGATATTAGTATAGAAAACAAGACACGTATGTACCAAGCAACTAATACATCTGATATCTGTATAGAAAACAGGACACGTATCTACCAAGCGGCTAACACATCTGATATCATTATAGAAAACAAGACATGTATGTATCTACCAAGCAGCTAACACATCTGATATCAGCATAGAAAACAAGACACGTATCTACCAAGCGGCTAACATATCTGATATCAGTATAAAAAACAATACACGTATGTATCTACCAAGCAGCTAACACATCTGATATCAGTATAGAAAACAAGACACGTATCTACCAACCGGTTAACACATCTGATATCAGTATAGAAAACAAGACACGTATCTACCAAGCGGCTAACACATCTGATATCAGTATAGAAAACAAGACATGTATCTGTCAAGCATCTAACACATCTGATATCACTATTGTAAACAAGACACGTATCTGTCAAGCAGCCAATACATCTGATATCAGCATAGAAAACAAAACACGTATGTATCTACCAAGCAGCTAATACATCTGATATCAGTATAGAAAACAAGACATGTATCTGTCAAGCAGCTAACACATCTGATATCAGTATAGAAAACAAGACACGAATCTACCAAGCAGCTCACATATCTCATATCAGAATAGAAAACAAGACACGTATCTACCAAGCGGCTAACACATCTGATATCAGTGTAGAAAACAAGACATGTATCTGTCAAGCGGCTAACACATCTGATATCA
>MJUT01052398.1:12968-29205 GCA_002080005.1 Gigantidas platifrons
GAAATGCAAGTCTGGTGATCAAAAAATTATATTGTGTGAGGATAATAAAATTATTAATAACTCAAATGAAGTCTCAAATCTCTTTAATAATTTTTTTTGCTACTGTAGCTGAGAAGATAGGTGAAAATGTAGTGTATGATCCCTCAATCATCCGAGTATAACTGCTATACATGAGAATAATAGTATAGAATTGAATGGAAAATTTGGGTTTCAGAAGGTTACATCAGAAAAGGTGGAAAAAATCATAAATAAAATAAATGTAAAAAAAGCAACAGGGGCAGATGGTATACCTGCTAAAATAGTAAATGCGAGTAAGTCTGTAATAGCACCTCAGTTGTCAACACTGATAAATATTACTGTTGACAGGTGTATTTCCAGACAGACTCAAACGAGCTCAGGTTACCCCATTATTAAAAAAAATGACCCTTTAGTAATATCTAATTACAGACCAGTTAGTATCCTTCCTATTTTTTCTAAATTATTTGAAAAAGTAATTGAAACACAGTTAAATGATTTTTTTTATTCCATTTTCAATCCTTACTTGTGTGCATTTCGACGAGGACATGGATGTCAGACTACGTTACTCAGATTACTGGAAGACTGGAGAGAAGCCCTAGATCAAAACTTTTATGTCTCAGCAGTTCTTATGGATCTCTCTAAAGCTTTTGATTGCTTACCCCATAATATTTTATTAGATAAATTAGCAGCTTATGGTGTTTCTTCACACTCTGTATCTTTATTAAAATCGTATCTTTCTAACAGGAAACAACAAATCAAAGTAAACAGTGGTCTGAGGGACTGGGTTGACATCCAGAAAGGTGTACCTCAAGGCTCCATATTTGAGTTGAGGAAGGCCATATACAGAAAACACATGCTGTATTCTCAGTATACAAAAAATCGCAATAATCAGACTTGGGAAAAATTCAGATAGCAAAGAAATTTCGTTAATAAATTGAAAAGAAAATCTATCAAAACTTATTTTTTAGAACGCTGCTCTGGAGGTACAAAAACTACAGACTTTTGGAATACGGTTAAACCTTTCTTTTCAACGAAATGCAAGTCTGGTGATCAAAAAATTATATTGTGTGAGGATAATAAAATTATTAATAACTCAAATGAAGTCTCAAATCTCTTTAATAATTTTTTTTGCTACTGTAGCTGAGAAGATAGGTGAAAATGTAGTGTATGATCCCTCAATCATCCGAGTATAACTGCTATACATGAGAATAATAGTATAGAATTGAATGGAAAATTTGGGTTTCAGAAGGTTACATCAGAAAAGGTGGAAAAAATCATAAATAAAATAAATGTAAAAAAAGCAACAGGGGCAGATGGTATACCTGCTAAANTAGTAAATGCGAGTAAGTCTGTAATAGCACCTCAGTTGTCAACACTGATAAATATTACTGTTGACAGGTGTATTTCCAGACAGACTCAAACGAGCTCAGGTTACCCCATTATTAAAAAAAATGACCCTTTAGTAATATCTAATTACAGACCAGTTAGTATCCTTCCTATTTTTTCTAAATTATTTGAAAAAGTAATTGAAACACAGTTAAATGATTTTTTTTATTCCATTTTCAATCCTTACTTGTGTGCATTTCGACGAGGACATGGATGTCAGACTACGTTACTCGGATTACTGGAAGACTGGAGAGAAGCCCTAGATCAAAACTTTTATGTCTCAGCAGTTCTTATGGATCTCTCTAAAGCTTTTCATTGCTTACCCCATAATATTTTATTAGATAAATTATCAGCTTATGGTGTTTCTTCACACTCTGAATCTTTATTAAAATCTTATCTTTCTAACAGGAAACAACAAATCAAAGTAAACAGTGGTCTGAGTGACTGGGTTGACATCCAGAAAGGTGTACCTCAAGGCTCCATATTTAAACCTCTATTATTTAACGTCTTTATAAATGATATTTTTTACTTTATTAAACATAGTTCATTGTATAATTATGCTGATGACAATACTTTGTCATTCAGCAGCCCTGACTATGATATTCTCATTTCTACTTTAGAAGCTGAGTCCCAAGTGCTGATTGACTGGTTTAAAGATAATAAGATGCAAGCAAATCCTGATAAGTTTCGGGTCTTGGCAGTAGGGAAAAAACCTTTGCAATAAATCCATCTATTCAAATTCAAAATATTATACTGTCATGCGAAGAAACTGTAAAATTATTGGGAATTGATATAGATTATCAGTTAAAATTTGATCAACATATTAGTAACTTATGTAGAAAAGCATCTCAGCAGTTAAATGTTCTTAAAAGACTTGGTTCATATCTTACAAAGCTCAATAAACTTACCATTTTTCATACTTTTATATTAAGTAATTTTAATTTTTGCCCTTTGGCATGGCATTTTTGGACTGAAAAAAAAACTCTAAAAAACTTGAAAAAATACAACAGCGAGCTCTGCGATTTGTATATGATGATTATTCATCCTCCTCTGTAACTTTGCTTGAAAAAGCAAAGATTCCCACCCTACAAGTGAGACGTATCAGGACAATGGCACTTGAGACTTACAAAATTCTACACAATTTGGCTCCTGTATGTTTACAAAATTTACTCCATACTAAAAATTCAAAATATTATTTTAGATACAGAAATATATTGGATGTACCACAAGTAAGGACTACAACATACGGTAAGAGATCATTCCGTTTTGCAGCAGCTTCTCTGTGGAATAGCTTACCAGACCACTTCAGGACTGAAAATAGTTTCGCACATTTTAGGAGCCTTGTTCAGTCCTGGACTGGTTCTGATTGCCGATGCTCTGCTTGCAAATAAAAAGCCTAATTTATTTTTCTTGCCTCAATTTAAGTGTTTCTACTGACAGTCTTTGTTTCGAAAGAATTTGCTTCCGATTCACGATCAATGTTTATATATATATGTCTTTCTTTTTAAAATTTTTATGAAAATTTCAATTTTTTAAGATGTTCAAAGTTTTATTCTTTAAATGGTGTTAACTAATTTTTATGGAAATTACTAAATGTCTAAATTTCTGTATTTTAGTTGCTTTTTCCTTGTTTTTAGTTTCATGCTTGGCTTGTTTTGTACTGCTTTTATGTTGAAATGGAGTGACTGTATGGTAATCCTGAACAGGGTGACAGCGAGGCACTTGCCACATGGACCTCTGTTCAGATTTCTTTTACAGCCCCCTTTCTGCTTTTTGCCTGCATGATATGTTTTAATATTGTAATTGCATGCTGATTGTAATGTTTTAATATTAATGTATTTGTTTTTATATTCGGTAAAAAGCTCTCAAGAGCTTATGTTTTGATTGTTTATATTACATGCCGAATTGAAATAAAGTTGTACTTACTTACTTTACGGTAAGCACCAATCAATAAATCAATCAACATAGCGTGGAAGGGAATATTGATTCCTGTCTTCATATTTATTATTCTTCGTAAGTTGGTATTGGCAACTACTAGATTTGGGTTCAACGTTGACTATTGTTTTTCTTTTACGTCATACAATGGTCTTGTATAGATTCTATTATAATATAGTATCAAATATTTCATGTAGATTTCTTTGTAAAATAAAAATGCAATATGTTCCGATATTTTTATTAGTCTCCCTTTATAAATATACCTAAAAAGTAGAGCATTTCCGAATGAGTTAAAAATATTGCATCTTGACCGATATTTCATTTTCGTACGCACTAGATTCCGAGTAAAACTATTTTTGCACGCAAGCAGACATATTGAATTCATTTTAAAAATATATGGCAACCCAAGGATATATACGATTGACCTCTGACTTGTTGAAATTATTCTCAAATAATAAAGATTCGTTCAGAACTTGAGTTTATCACTTATTATTTATTGATACTGCATTCCAGAACCGACCTTACACCAATTAGACCAATTGCTCTCAATTGGGTCATGTGACTACCCTCGACTGTGCACGTACACACAACAAAACACTGCAGGTTTTATCCCATCTCTGCACGTAGAATTTGTTTATATCACAAGTTCTCATTTGGGTTTCTCTAATATTTACAAATGACACAATCTACTTCCACGCGGCGATAGTAAAACAACCGATATAAAATAGGGACTGAGCAAGTGCGGAGATATAATTTTATTTAGATTGCTAACGAGGCCATTTTTTTTTTTTTTTAAATTGTCAGTACCAAACCATACAATTGAACGGTTCAGTATGTGAGTTAACGACATCGCCTCTTTCTGTGATTTACCGATTGGATTTTGGAACTGTTCCGACAGAGTAGTGTTTTCTCGTTTTTCATTTTATTTGCCAATATAAATAAATAAATAAATAAATCCATGTAATAAATCCATGGACGTCCAATACGGAAAAAATACGGCTTCCGGTTGCACAATACAGGAAAAATTAACTTGTTCGATATTTAACAGTTTGAGGGAAAAAAAGAAAGTAGTTTAGAATAATTGTTGATCAGTTATTTTGCTGCTTTTAATTCATTTTTATGGTTTACGGGATCTGTATTGATACAGAACATTTTACTAATGTGACGAAATACTGTTATGCAGTTGTTCTATTTAGACTGTATTAAAAGTTAAACATAAAATTGTTGTTATAGTATTGATCATTTTAGCTGTATGATACATAGGTCATTACACAGTGTTATGTACAATATGGAAATATATTGTACTCGTCCGTATTGTATTGAAAACCCGTATTTGGACTCGAAGCGTTTGAAGGACGTCATAATATAATTGAGAATAATATCAACAAGTCAGAGGTCAATCATATGTATATCCTTGTGTTGCCATGTCTTTTAAAATAAATTTAATATGTTGTGACAAATTTGTATTACCGTTATAAAGATCTTGTGATATAAATAGAATTCTACGTGCAGAGATGGGATAAGAAAAAAAAGGGTATTTCCCATCCATGTTTGTATAGCGACATAATTAACAAAGGTAAAAGGTGCAGTCTGACTCATCAAAATCTTTGAAAAATCTTATTCGTAAAGGCTATGATTTAGCAATTATAGCTAACTCTTTGATGCAGATTTACTTTGATAAAAAAATATGTTCGTGACTAACTGATATTAAACTGTCATGATTTTTATTTGGTCATAAGAGTAATAGTCTACAAAAGATTCTACTTTCCTTGTTAGTAGTCAAGAACTTTCAAAAACTTTTTCAAGAACTTAATTGAGCAACATGAGGCATACAATACAGAAAATGACGAACTAAACAGAAACAGTATTAAGAATACATTTTATATATCATAAATATATATTATATATATTTTAAATTATATATAGAAGATAGTTATAATAATTGTGACAGATTTGTTATAAACCTTGAAATATTAGTCATAAGTTGCGTGTTGCATAATCTGAACAAACTCTCCATCTTAGAAATAACAGGTGGATTCCAATAAAAATTTGGAATATGATTTTGTCTTAGTTGAACAATTCTGTCATTTGAACATGTAAATAAAATGCGATATTCATCTCCAATTTTGTTATTACAAAATGAGCATAATTTTAGTTCTTTTGCTATGTTATTCCATCTTCCGGTTTCAATGGGAAGTTTCAAGCTTGAAGTTCTAAGTTTGGTTATGTATACCCTGTCTTGTTTTGATAATCTAATAAGGTACTCTTTAAATTCGAAATCTTTTTTCACAACTTTATAAAATTCTCTTGCAGAGTTATCCAAATCAGAAAACCATTTTTGAATAAATTTATGACATAATCGTTGTTTTATCGTTGATTTTATATAAGACATACATATTGGAAATTGAGATTCAAATACATAACTCAGTCCAGTATCATTAAATACACTTTGAACAAAGGAAATCCACTTAAAATTAGTTGTTCCATTCATATGTAACTTATGTACATTAACTTATACAGTCTTGAACTCAATTTGTTTTCATTGCTAATGAGTCTATTCCAGAAGGATATCATTCTCAGCTTTATCTTTATTGAAAGAGGATAGCAATCAAGTTCCCCGTAAATCATATAACTTGGTGTTGTTGCTCTAACCTGTAAAATCTTTTTACAAAATTGTAAATGAATCTTTTCAAGCGATCATATGTTTTCGAACCCCCAAACCTCTGATCCATATAGCAAAATCGGTTCTACTGTCAAATAACTTCCTTTGTAAATCTACTGGAATAAGTTGGTTTTTGATACGTCTATAAACAACAAATAATGCGCGTCTAGTTTGGTTTATTAACTTTGACCGAGCTTTTACAAAAGATCCATTATCCATTATCCAACCCAAGATATGAATAACTATCTACAATTTCAATAACTTCATCGTTTAACGTGAACACTGGTGGATTTTTCATTTTCCTTTTACTAAGTATAACAACTTTAGACTTTGAACAGTTTATAGATAATTTCCATGCTTCACAATAAATATTAAAAATGTTTAAGTTTTTTTTTGTAAATGATTAGTAGACTCAGCTAACAAAACTGTGTCATCAGTATACATTAGAATAAATACCTCAACAAACATGGTTATTTCACTCATACACTTTTCTTTTATTTCAACAAGAGGGATGCCTTCTAAAGATTTTAAGAATTCTTCAAGGTCATTAAGAAATAAAGAAAACAAGATATGTTAAAGATTTTCACCTTGTCTGACCCTGTTAAGCATGGAATAAAATCTGAAAATTGCTTTTGGCCTCTAACACAGGATTTTATATTCCTATACATATTTTTGATAATATCAAAACATTTCCCATAGATACTGAACTTCTGTAATTGTTGCCAAAGTCCTTTTCTCCACACAGTGTCAAAAGCCTTTCGGAAGTCTATAAATGAACAAAACATTTTTTTACCAAGCGAAAAATACAACGAGATAAGTGCATGGAGTGAAAAAATATTGTCGATAGTGGAATATCCTTTCCTAAAACAAATTTGACATTCAGAAATCAGATTTATTTCATCTGCTAGTAAAGAAAGGCGGTTATTAATAATAGCAGTAAATAGTTTNCCCAAACAGCTGACCAAAGTAATAGCTCTGTAATTATCTGGGTCCTTTGGGTCCCCCTTATTTTTGTAAATAGGTTGTATAATTCCGATTGACCAATTTTCTGGAATAACTCCACTATTAAACACAATATTAAATATATTACAATAAATAGATGTCTTGGATTCGATACCTTCAAATAATCATTCACAATTTGATCGTATCCTGCAGCTTTATTATTTTTCAACAATCTAATACTATCTTCAATCTCCTTCTCAGTAATTTCAGAATTTAACATAGCTTCGCATTCTTCATTTAATTTAATATGTTCATTTGTACTATTATCATCGTACGCATCGTTATCATCGTTCGCGTTTAATTTTTTTTTTTAATATTCGGGGAAAAAAGTGTTTAGGTCAACCTCTGGATCTTTACTTCCATGGCCCGAATATCTATTTATAATTTTCCAAAGTGACCTGTGGCCTGTTTAACGAAGGTGTCTTAGGACTAAGACATATCTTAGGATGGTTTCAGGACATGTCTTAGTCTTAAGTCTGTTAAGCCTCTTAAGTTAAGATATGTCCTAAATTTTATCCTAACTTTAGGACAATGAAATAGGTGACTTAGGACCATCTAAAAGGTAACAACTACATTTCAATAAATATAAAAAAGATAATAATGATTAAATACACACAGTAAAATAAATTATTATTAATTCACATAATAAAAAAACACCATTGATAAGTTCGGGCTACGTTTTCGGCTCATTTTGGATGTATGCGTAACGACTCTATTTATATAAGGTGAAAGTCTATCATACAAAAGAACACGATTTGCACGACTTTACTCACTGTTTTCATCTGTATAGGGTGTACTACACGTAAATAACTCGTTTGCCAGCTTAATAATGCCAATATAGACTGACAATTCCGATATGCATATTGTACAGGAGAGACATTTTAACTCTAAAACTTATGATTAACTCCAAATCGTCTTTTAATTCCAATTTCTTTCTGATTTTTTATTTATTGAAAGCTCATAATTAATATAAAATTAGCTTTATTTATTGGGCTAATTATCTCCACTCCATATGGATATTATAATAAATGAATATCTTAGGATGGTCTTAAGAGAGCTTCGTTGTGCTGTCTCAGACATGTCCTAAGATTGTCCTAAGATGGTTCTAATTATGGTCCTAAGACATGTCATGTCTTAGGATAGTTTCGTATATCATCCTCGCATTTTCTTTGATATTGCGAATAACTAGAGTTTCCTTCTTTTCTATATTCTTTGGCTTTCGTCTTAAATTTTTTTTTATTGACATCATTTTTAGCTAAGCCATAATTTCTCCTGGCTTTGTTAAAATCACGTCTTTTTTTTTTGTCACAATTTTTTGTAAGCCATGGCTTTTGTTTTTCGTTGCCTTTAGTTAGTTTATTTTTCCGATAACAAAATGTTGAAGCCGAAGACTTTACAAAAATATCAGCAATATCACCGACTAAATTATTTATTTCTATTTCGGAAGCATTTTCTTGATGTAAATAGCTTTCTATTTTCAGCTCTATCTCATGGATACTATTTTCATTTTCAATCAATAAATTCTGTTTAAATTCAGTAGTCAGTTAACTACAAGCATCTATTGACACTGCTATTGTACTGTCCAGTCTTGTAATATAGGTTATGTACTTTATAATGATTTTGTAGTCAATTGGATTATTGTGAACACGTTTTTACAACTTACTAGTCCCTCTCGATACAAATACATTCATAGCATAAACAAAACAAACCATATGACATCAAATGTACAGGCTATATCAATTATAATTAGTAAATTAAGCAAAATCATGTCAAACTAAGCATACATATTAAATATTGTTTTAATATTTAACAGAAAAAAGGAGGGATAAAACAAAAAATTGTGTTGAGATAATATCACGGTTGGGGATAATTAATTTTTAAATCTACAAGTTTGTCGAATAAATTTTTCCTCTGATTTGAACAATAAAGTATTCAATTCTTCACTAATTTCGTTACATCCAGAGAGTATATATTCTATAAAGATGGCAACAATGTTATTAAAACAGTTAAACAGAGAAGTTCTATCGTGTTGATAAAGTGGACATTCAAGAAAAAAAATTAATAGCATCCTCAAATAAAAGACCACATACACAACGTGGATCATTCTTCAAATTTACTAAATATAAATCAGCATTAAGGCCACTGCATCTATGTCTTAGCTTAGTATGTATTATGTTTGGTTTCCTATGGCCAATATTATAAAATGAAGCCACCGGAATTTGGACAGGCTGAATGTTTATTTTTTAATTTGGAAAAAGTGGGTAGAGATTTTACACTATCAAGTAAGGAATTCCACAACCTTTATAGTGGAAGGAAAGAAAGACTTGGAACTAGTTTGCAGACGACACCTCTGAGTGCGATAGTCATCATTATTACGGAGATTATATGTTACTGTTTCTCCAATAGTAGTTGGAAAACAGTCAGATAAGTATGTGGTAGCCATATCATTTTGAATTTTATCAAATAAATTGAGCTTCCTAGATTTTCGACAGTTTTCCAATTTTGACCAACCAGTTTCAAAATATAAACTTTCAGCACTAGAATAAATAGGTAGACCCGTTACAATCCTTGCTGCTTTAAGTTGCAAACATTCTAATTTTTGGGTATCACGAATACAACAGTCATCACAACCATACTCTAATATATAGGTAAAATATATGTTTTATAAATCTTACTCAAATGGGATCTACTATTTTTGTTTTCGTAAAATGTGTATTCGTTTAAACTTTTTTTCATTGTTATGTACATTTGAGCTAAGTTTGTAACCTTGATCTTCCAGAAAGACATCCTAGCCTAACTTATTCAAGACTGACAAACCATCTAATTGCGTGCTACAATAATAACAAGCTAGTATCGTAAATATCATGGTGTATCAGCAATTTGCACAGACATACGGACTGGCAGTGTGATTCGTGTATATTTTTAGTGGAGTGGGTGGATCTGAAAATAATATATGTTGCCAAATAAAAAAAATAATAATAATAAATTCACGTGGAAGATGCAAAAAAAAAATATATATATAGTATGACCCTAGTGTTTACAACGAGAAATTTTGCTAAAATATGAGAGCAAAAATACTGAAGAAATTCATCTGATTTCTGTTTCCCTTGAAAAAAAAACATTCTGGCTGAGGAGGGATGAGGACATACCCCCCCTCCCCTCCCCCCTAAAAGTTAAATGGTCGGTGTCTTGTCTATATGTTTGTTTCTATGCAGTCTAACAAACCTGTCTCTATTTTATATATAAATTGATTTTAGATTCACATGTTATTAAATACGTGTTTTGATTGGTTTAAAAAGTTGAGGTTATTTTCGTATGCACTGAATCTGAAATTAGACGTCGTTCCCAAGTCGTCGCGTGCCGTTGTCATCAGGCGATTTTCTTTAAATGAGGCACCTTTGGGGTTATTTGAATTTATTTCCGATTATTTGCCTTATTTTGGAAAAATAAATATATTTTTCAATATCATAACAACAAAAGTTTGAATTAATTTATAAGGATTGATCGAAATTATTTGTTCGGTTCATTCGAAATAACCTCAATTAGGTTAAGTACATACCATTACGTAACCCGGTGTGTACAACCTGATTGAGGTTATTTCTTCATGAACCGAACAAAAATTGCGATCAATCCTTAAATATTGTACATGTATTTATATCCATTTTGTATGAACCGGATCGATGGGTGTAATGGTTTGCATGCTCGTCTCGAGTGCGGTAGATCGAAGGTTCGAGCCACGGTCGGGTCAAAACCGAAGACTATAAAATTGGTATTTGTTGCTTCTCCGCTAAGCACACAACATTAAGGAGAAAGAGCAAAGACTTGTTGGCTCGGAATCAGATTAATGTGTCCGAGTGGAGCGACGTTTTTTATCCGCGGACTGTTGTTTCGGTAAGCTAGCACTATAAAATGCCAACTCAGCGTGTTGGTCTAATACCAAGCGGACCTCATCATCACCTCATTGAAAATTAACTTTCTCTCGCCATGATATAGCTGAACAATTGCTGAATTGGCATTAAACAACAATCACTCTACTCCATTTTGTATGTATGTCTTTTCTGTACCATTGTATTAATATGGATGATATAACTTCGTCGTGGGTGATATACCGTAATTGCATGATTTATGTGAGTGTAATTTAATGTTTGTCAATTTGGAATAGTATTATCATATGACTTTAAAGATATTCATCATATCATTCTATTTACAAGCAAAAGTTCTTTTTGATTTAAACTACATCGACTAAAAAAAGGTAAATTAGCATAATTTTCCGATTTTGGGGCTATAAAAAGTGTTCGAAACAACCAATGTATTCCACTCAAGAATGTTCGAATTAACCGTGTTGAAATAATATAGAATAATAGGAAAATAGATCGGGACCGGCCGGCAACTTCGAGACATCCGTATTATAGTATTCGAATAAAGAGTGTTCGACACAAACATGTTCGACTGTATATGTTTTCACCATACACAATCTTCACGCTCAGTGAGAAGCTATATGTATTTTATGCTTCTTCGGTTTTCTTTGACACTTAATTATTTGTTTGTTAAACGAGAAATTAAAAATAAACAAAGTGTTAGTATGAGAAAATTAAGAAATAATTCATGGAAGCCATATGTATATATTGTTTTTACCACGGGTAGGCCCTTTATGTCACGAAGTTTTACCTCGAGCGTTACCGAGGGGTAAAAAGCTGACACCAAGGGCCTACCCGTGGTAAAAACAATATATACATATGGCTTCCATGAATTATTTCGATTCTAATATGTAAAAATTGGTAAAATATCGTTATAAATTGTCGATGACGTCATAAATTACAATGGGTGTAGGTATATATTATTTTTACCACGGGTTTGGACGCCATATTAGAATCGTATGTTTAATATAGCCATGGACTGTCAAATATAATAATTTGTCTCAACAAAATGCATAATGAACATTAAAAAAATGAAATAACCGAACAGTGATGATAATTCACTTCTGTACACTGAATTAGACTATGATTGCACAGGGAGATTGAAACCCAACTATCATACAATCACGCCCTGGTTATGGTTTCGGTGTTTAACGCCACTTTCTACAATATTTCAGTTACATAGTGGAGGTCAGTTTCATTGGAATCGGAGTACCCTGAGAAACCACCGACCTGCCTCAGTTATCTGACAATCTTGTACCCAGTACACCTCGTCATGAGCGAGATTCGAACTCACAATTTAACGGTGATAGTCACTGATTGCACAGGTAGTTTTAAATCCTACTATAATACGATCACGTCCACAAAAGCCAAAATATCTGAGAGACAAATAATATTAAAGTATTTTAGGAGAAAGAAAACCAAATGAACAGGATATCTAAAATTGACTAAGGTCATCTATTCCTGCGGGAGGAGAACATTGGTTGTAATCATAATTACATGTACATAAATTACCATAAAAAATAGATCTAATAAACCGTGTCAGAGCCGAAACACTTTCTGTGCAGATAATACCCCCCGAGGACAAATAGTCCACCAGCAAAACTGTTTATATAAATTTTAAGAGTATAAAATGCAATAAAATATGATACATGTATATCCAAATGTTTCATATAAGCAAAGAAATGAATGAAATCATGCATAAAAATTGATTATAATAATAATCATATGCATCGTTTGAACCTAATACATAAATTATGTAATACGCTTTGTATAAAATTCTAGCTACATTTACATTTTCCGGTCATTAAATTAAATTGTTTGTAAAAAAAACCATACTGTATAGACAAAGTGATTGTATTTTATTTTCAAAGCACATATTAGACTACGCCCTATGTTATCAATTTATTGATATAAAATATAAGTTAACCAATGGTATTCATGACGTACATACTAATTTGTGAAATGGTGCACATTAGTTGCATTTTAAATGAATTATCCCTTCAGCTGTTTCTATATATTAGACTAATGCTTGCATTTTTAGTGCAGACTTCCTGAGAAATGAATATGAAATTATTATAGGATTANACGCTTCTTTTCAAGAGTTCATGCATGTGTAAACGGTGCCGATGCACTCACAATCACAATGAATAAATGTCCGAAGGACGTGTATGTAAAGTTTGTGAGTGCATCGGCACCGTTTACACATGCATGAACTCCTGAAAAGAACCGTTTAATACTTAAGAAATAATTCATGGGCTTGAATATACATGTATATTAATTTTACCACGGGTTGGCCCTTTATGCCAAATATTTCACCACGAGCGATAATTCATGGGGCTTGAATATATATTGATTTTACCACGGGTTGGCCCTTTATGCCAAATATTTTACCACGAGCGATAATTCATGGGGCTTGAATATATATTGATTTTACCACGGGTTGGCCCTTTATGCCAAATATTTTACCACGAGCGATAGCGATTTTGATTCTTTTTACGATTTTTTTTTATTTATTTATTTTATTTTCTTTTTTCTTTTGGAACGGTTCTGACACTAACTACTTGTCTTATTTTTGAATCCTCACGATGAGCACCGGTCCTCCAGCCCAAGAGTAGACCAGTGAAACTTTCTTGTGACCAGTAAAATATTTCAGTTTTTATTTAGATATATATATATAATAAATTTAAGAATTTGATTCGGACCAGTAAATTCAAATTTTCACTTCGAGGACTGATTTTTTGTTTTCCATTTTATTATTCCTTATGTTTTGATCTATGAAGTACATTTAACCTTTTAACCTAGTGCTTGCATTTTTAGTGAAGACTTTCTCACCAATGGATATGAAATTGATGTATTACACTTGAATATTTCACCGTAATAATATATTACTTCAAGTATAAACTTATAAATCATACATATATGCTTGAAACATCGCACTAATATCTAATAAGAATATCTAGTTTCTTGTAATGATATTCAACACTTCTGACAAATGTTTACTTGACATACGACTTCTTGCGGGAAACAGGAAATCCTTATCTTGTGGAATATAAGTGGGCCATCTATACGAGACGTTCAGGGTTTAGGGTTGTGGTGCTTAACGCCACTTTCAACAACATTTCAGTTGTATCGTGACAGTCAGTTTTATTGGTGGGGGAAACCAGAGTACCAGGAGAAACCACTGACCTACAGCAGGTCACTGACAAACTGTATCACATACTGTTGAATCGAGCGGGATTCGAACTCACAACGTTAGTGTAGATAGATACCGATTCACAACGAAAAGGCATTAATAAAAAGAGAAGTTATTTGAATGTATCGAAACCACGAATTCAAATGTCAACGAACACTTCAGTTTCTGCAAAATCCACGAAAATTTACACCTACGAAATGAAGCCACGAAACAACAGAATTAAAAACAAATTGTGTCAGCTCCTAATGAGCAACAAAACGTAGATATCAAATTCATTGCGCACGACACATTTCTGGAATAAACTTCATCAAGTACGCTAAAAATGGCAATTATATATTGGAAAGCCAAATGATTTAAATTTAAGTGTTTGTGAGCAATAAAATCAAAGGGTCTATACGTTTACCAGTTACTTGCCCATGGTCGGTGGCTCTCTCCTGTACTCCGGCTTCTTCCACCACTAAAACTGGTCGCCATGATATAGCTGAAAGTGGCGTTAAACACCAAAATTTCAAATTCAAATTCAAAGGGTATATACAGGATATGTATAATCAGCATTCGTCATGAAATTAATAGACCCTTGGCACATTTCGGATTTGATTATAAAATTATATGTTTTTATATCTTTTAAAAACGAGTTATTTCCCTTACGACGTTCAAAATGGTATCCGTTCTAGCAAAAGAAATAGAAATGACAACGAGAGTAATTTTCTCACAATTTGTAGTTATTTGAACTATGTAAAAAAAAACATGGTTAGGGTTATGGTTATGGTGTTTAACATCACTTTCAACAATATTTCAGTTATCGTGGCGGTTAGTTTTATTGGTGGAGGAAACCTGAGAAAAACACCGGACTGTCGCAAATCACTGACAAACTTTATCACATAATGTTGTATCAAGTAAACCTCGATTAGCGGGATTCGAACTCAAAACGTTAGTGGTGATAGGCACTGATTGCACATGTAGTTGTAAATTCAATTACCATACGATCACGTCCACGACGACCTATATATAACTTGTGCATTTGTTGTCATTTGAATTTATGTTATTAATGTATTTGTATGGAGAGGGACTAGTAAGTTGTAAAAACTTGTTCCCAGTCCTATTGTATAGATAATGACAATAAAAGCAAAATAAAGTAAAATATAAATATTGCACAGCTATTTACAATCGCCAATAAATTAAGTTACACGGAAATTCCTGTGTTGTTTAACATTATCTAAGGTGGTAGTCTGCTAAAGTAAATATAAAACGCATTGTACCAACAATATTCGATGTGAAAAATATTCTACTAGGTAATTTGTGAATGTTCCTGCATTGCTCAACTCACTGAGCTACCGGGTTCATCCCCCTATGGCGGATATGGGTGCACTCCAATGGGATTTTTAGGTTATATCAGTAATATGGAAAGCAAAGTGGGTGCCGTAATTAGAGGATGAAACGCCCCTAAAATGCTAAAGGCCAACTTAAAAAACAGGAGGTGCCCTGGAACCGCTACAGTGTGTTATTTCTTCAATTCATACCCCACTCTGAATAATTTTCCAGTAGCAGTCAAAAATCGTTGCCCCGGTTGGTACATTCCTATATATATATATTACATTGTTGAACTTGTCGTCCTGTATATACATATCCAGGAAAGGAGCCGTCGTGACCATGATCGTGTGCTAGTTGGATTTATAACTACCTAAGCAATCAGTGTCTATCACCATTAACGTTGTGATACCGAATCCCGCTCATGGTGAGGTGTACTCTAATACCACATTATGTAATGGAGTGTGAACATTTTTCAAACTTTAGAAATAGGTTCATCGTTACAAATCTACGAGAAAGACCAAATATTCTTAAATTTAAACATATCATGACTGCTTATCAAAAACAAATTTAGAAAAATTATGTAAATTTATACGAAATATAAATAAATCTTTTGTTCTCTAGGCTGTCTTACACCCATGTCTCTGTTGTATATACTGTATATATGTTTATATCTGTTTTGTCTTTGTTATTGTATATTTATGTCTTCTCTGTACCGTTGTATATGGTTTATGAGAATAAAGATGATTGGCTAAAAAAAACACCAGACCCCCGGCCTAAGACCAGTAAAACTTTGTTCGGAGCAGTAATTTTTAT
>MJUT01052399.1:18724-29154 GCA_002080005.1 Gigantidas platifrons
TTCATATTTTACCGAACATTTCTTGTTCAAAGGTGCAGAAGCAAATTATTCATTTTTTGCATATATTTCAAATCATATATTTTTTTTATAAATATACATGTATATAGAAGGGCCTTCATGGTCGTGATCGCATGGTAGTTGGATTTACAACTACTTATGTAATCAGTACCTATCATCACTAAAGTTGTGAGTTCGAAGCCTCCTTATGGCGGGGTGTATTCAATACAACACAATGTGATAAAATTTGCTAGTGACTTGCGACATGTCAGTGGTTTTCTCCAGATACTCCCGTTTCCTCCACCGATAAAACCGACCACCACGATATAACTGAAATATTGTTGAAAGCGGCATTAAACACCATAACACCCCCTCTATATATGTGTAGCAAATCATTCAGATAAAACGAGTACAACTTAATCACTTTTCTTTTTTTTTTCAGCTTCTAAATTAGAACTGAAATTATATACATTGTACAACATTGTGAAATTTTCAAATTTCTACTAATATTTATTATGCAAGAAGATTATGTGTGATTTCATGTTCTATCTCATCGCTTAATTATAAGTGTCATTTATCTTACTATAGGACAATTTCTGCTGATAGAAGTCACGACTTTTACACCATATGATTTTCTGATAACCTGAATCTATGCTTAACCTTGAACTAGCTGGGTCAGCAAGTTATTGTATCAGACATTTTCTGTACATCTGAATATTTTTTGTCAGACATTTTTTCAATTTCTTACATTCATGATTTTACCCTGTCTAATTGCATATATATTTTAAATAAAATTCATATACATTTCATGCCTTACATTTTCTGTACATCTTGATATTTTTCTGACATTTTTTTTATTTCTTACATGTATATCCATTTAACCTTGTCTATATGTATATATTTCAAATAAAATTTATATATACATTTCATGTCTTTTTTCATCTTGACAATATAATTATCACCGTGACATAGAGTTTAAGTTTTTAAATTTTTTTTTATAACTTAACTTAAAAAAAAATAAGATTGTTTTGTTTGATAGACATGAAAAATTGTTGGTAACAACTGAAATTAGTCCATTTCTCATATTCCAATTTCCAAAAATAAATACATTTGTGTAATTTGCTTACACCATGAAACAGCAGGGATACTGGTTAAGGGACTGACCATTTAACTTGCAGGGGGGGGGTTATGGTTTTTTTTTCGTTCAGAAATTTGTTTTCGGACAACATGAGAGTTAGAATATTTATTTTGTTTGTCGCGCAGAGCGAGAAATTTTTTTCCAGAATTTAACATTAGGTTATATGACAATAACTCTGAATCAGATTATTTTTTTATTCCTCCACCAAAATCAGAAACATTGGGAATCAGAATATTTTTTTAGGAAAAAACCATAACCCCCCCTTCAAGTTAAATGGTTGTTCCCTAAGTTAGTGTTAAAACACCAGTCAGTAAATAAATCAATCAAAAACCCATTCAAATAAATGTCACCATGGTTATCCGATTTATTATTTTCATGTTATTTCTTCCAATAATGTGTAAAATTAGACTATACACTCTACAGCAAGGGATCTTGCCATGTTGGATTTTTACATGAGGTTGCTACAAAACTTCTTAAATATCCATCAGTTTTGGGGGGTGGTGGGGTATGTTTTCCCCTTCCAGAGCCTGAAATAAATGTTCTCAAGAAATGAAAATCATTTCTTTCCTTAACATGAAAAATTTGTATTTTTTCTTCAAATTTCACAAATATGTCCTGTTGAAAAGCACAGTCAGCTTATTAATTTTTGTGCTTAATTTAAGGTCATGATATGTGCTACATAACATTTCGCAACATAAATGTAAAAAAAATATGACATAGTCCCCTCTCCCACCATAAATGTTGAATGAGTGAAGACTGACACTGGACATTTTTCTGTTCAAACTAGTGCACATGATACATCTCACAGACAAAACAGACTACCGGTACTTTAGTATATTTTTTAACAGCACTTATTTTGTTGACAATTTACCAGTTAATCAGTCTATTCTGGTTTGAAACTTACAAAAAATTAAATTTAATTAGACATGGGCCATGGCAACAAAAAATACCATAAGTCCTGTTGTTCCCAGGCTAAAAAGGCATCATCTTCAACATTTATGTTTAATTATGTAAATAGTAAAAGGATCATAATTTATATCCAACAGATTACACACAGTCAATAAAATTTGAACAAACAACAGATAGTACATGTAATCTGTTCATCCAATTTTGTTGTAACCAATGATCAGACATGCCCTTGAACAAGACCCTTATGTAAATATTACAATGCAAAAAAAAAAAATCAAGATTGTTGATAAGTGAACAAACTTATAACAAGCCCTTTCCCTATGACATCCCCTGCCTTGTGTATATACTTCCTCATCACATGCTAGTCAGTAAAATTTGGTTTTGAAAAATATATATATATTATAAAACAAGTTGTGCTTGATGAGTGGTTAATAAATAAAACATCCGAAATGTTCAACACTTACCAACTGGTTCGTTTCTAATCAATTAACAAAGATAAAATATTTTTCAGCCTTTTATTCTACTAAAGTCACAAGACTTTCAGAGGGGAGGTCACATGATTTTCATGACACCTTATGCGTCATGTGACTGGCATGTCGCATGGTACAATTTTTGTTTTCATAATTTTTATCACAAATAAGATATATTTAAAGGAATTGTCACGTTATGTAAAACACGATACATGGGAATACATTAAAACGGTGTTTTCACAATAACGCTTTTCTCTTGCTTAATCATCCGAATACATACATTTTTTTTCAAGACACAAATCGATAAAACGAAAGTGAAACCAGAAGCAATCTGTGCAATGTAATATAAAAAAACTAATTCGGATTATATATCCGTTTTCTAATCTGGGCACTCAAGAATGCATAATATTAGATTTTTGATGCAGACATATATAGTGTGATTTATACTTAATAATCCAGCAAATATTAAAACATAAGAAAACCAGTTTGTAAAATATTTTAAAAATACCAACATAATGAAAGTTATATCTTTAATTGTCCCCCCTTTTCAGGATAATTATATTTCATCTAAAAGATGATTAATTCGATTGAAGAAATATACACTATTTATTTGCATTTAAAAAAAAATTGCAAATCAAATTATTTTCTGCTATTAATAGCATTTTGAAAAGCAAATATCGCTTTATTATTATTATTTTTTAAAAATAGGTGCTTTTATTAAAATATATGTATAAAGAAATCAACGAATAATATTTATAATAAAAATAATAAATCTTCATGTATTATATTTTCTCACATGAAAACATATTTTGGACACTGACCCCACATGAAAGAACAAATTGAGAAGATCACATATCACATGTCGAACTATAGATCAGGAGGAAATCAAGTCATAAGATCATACGACCATATACATGATATGCACATGTTATTGATGATGGGAAAACTGACGATTTGCTGTGGATCGGATATGCTTTTACATTGTATTAACCATGTTTACAGTGATTTTTTTTTTCTTGAAATCCATTATAACGTAGTTAACGTTGTGAGTTCGAATCCCGCTCAGGCGAGGTGTACTCGATACAACATTAGTTAATGAAGTTTGTCGGTAACTTGCGACAGGTCGGTGGTTTTCTCCGAGTACTCCAGTTTATGTCTTGTTATTTCTAAGGATTGTTTGGGTTAAAAGAATATAGGTCCCTTTCGAAGCTAAACAGGTTGTTTCCTGGTCACAAACATATAAATATTTAGAATTCAATCCTATTGTTTTTCCTCATTTCTTATTGATGAGTAGGATTTATTATTTCACTCCTTTCAAAGTCATTCTACCTCTGATAATAAAAATATGGACATCTAATTTAGTGCACACGACACGTTTCTGGAACAACCTTTATGAGGTACACTAGTACTCAAAGTCGATCGAGTGGAATTCCCAATAGCTTAAAAATCTTTGTGTGTAAGAAAACCAAAGGGTCTATATGAACAGGATAGCCAAAATCGACTAAGGTCACCTATTCCTAAGGTAATAATACCTTAGTTTTAATAACAGGTAGCATTATTTAAAAAAAAAATACATATCCGATATAGAATTAGAATTTATAATTATCTTTATTAACCAATTAAAGGGCCCATATAGGGCAAATACAAGAAATATATATAAACAAAATAATACAAATAATAATACACATTCATAAGAGGGATATATATACTTAATAAACCATGTCGGTGCCGAAACACTGCATACTGGCCGGTATTGACCCAGTGATAGTAATAAAAGCAAAGATATCAAATTTAGTGCGCACGGCTCATTTCTGGAATAACAATCAATTTAAATCAATCAAATATCGAGCTCAACTGATATGGACCTGATGATCCTTGTCTTGCAAAAAAAAAAATACTAATAATTAATATTTATTTGTTTACTGGTGAGAAAAACGAATTTCCACATCAGAATATGTTTGTGTCATTTAATAATAACACGACGGTACCACTAGTGCAACAAGAGCTGCGTATCCTTTCGGAGCACCCGATTGCATATACTATCAGAGACAACCGAAGTGGCATGCAATCTAGAATGGAAAATCCAGACATACCGGCTACATAACAGACTGTAGGTAGTAAATAAACGTTAGAGAAAATCGAAATGACATGCAATCAAGTAGATCTATATGTTCGTGTCGTTTAATCACACGACGGTACCACCAGTGCAACAAGAGCTGCTTATCCTTTCGGAACACCCGATTGCACGGGTTTAGTGGTGTTCGTTATGCTCAGACTTGTTTTCTGTAGTTTTTTGTGGACCATTGTTTGTTGTTTCGTCTTGTTTTATTTTTATACTTGGCCATTGTAGTGTCTATCTTTTTCTTCTCGTCACATTTTGATATCTTCAAACTTTTCTTGTACATTCTGTTTGGTTGATTTATGGGGTTTAATGTCACTTTCAACAATACATTTGTATTTCAGCTATATTATGGCGGTCAGTTTTATTGGTGGAAGGAACCGGAGTCCCCACAGAAAACCACCGACCTGTCGCAAGTCACTGGCAAACTTTTATCACATAATGTTGTCCGAGTTCACTTCGCCATGAATGGGGTTCGAACTCACAGCTTCAGTGGTGATAGGTACTGATTGTACAGGTAGTTGTAAAACCACTACCATACGATCACGACCACTACGTCCCCCTTGTTCGTCTGTACACACCCCTGAAATATAAATACTTTTTAGGAAACATTGGATCCATCTTATCAGTCCACCAAAAGTAAACCAAGTAAATAGATAAGTTCGACAATTTGGAAATCAGAATGTGTCATTCCGCCATTCGTGTATTAGTATACGTTGTTGTACGTGTGGGAACTGATATAATAAACTAGATTAGAATAAGATGTATTATGAAAAGAAAACCACCGACTTGTTGCAAGTCACTGACAAACTTTATCACATAAAGTTGTATCGAGTGCACCTCTGGATTCGAACTCACAACATTTGTGGTGATTGATTGCATATGTCTCCATTCTGTATTGTTGTAACTGCTGATAATTATGAATGTATGTTTGTCATTGCCCCGTGAGGGATCGTAATTGGAATAAAATATTAGTATTGATATTGTAGTTACATTTTGTATAAACCCCACTATCACAACCACGACGGCCGACGTCTCTTTAAACAGTTATGGTCAACAATTCCACCATTATCAACAAAACGAACATTCAGTAGTAATATTCCAGCATTACCAGTATGTGGAGTTTACATAAATTCGTAGCCCATACGTATACGTTTTTCTACAGCTTGTGCTCAGTATATTTGTTTTCTGGATAGAGCTCAGTTGCCGACACATATGCTGCTTAAACAAGACTACGTTGCTCATACATAGGTTGAAGTCATCGACACAAAAATGCAACGGTCGTCATCACGATCTGTTTGACCATTACGAAATATCCATATCTCAAATGGCAATGGACCATTGGACGTTTTACGTTTTTAGGTAGATTTTTTCTCTCCCCCCTTGTCACTGTCAAGATTTTAACCAGACTTGACTGTACATGTATGTACGAGTCACATTGTGGGTGTCTTATATATATTATAAGAAACAGCAATTGCTTACCTTAATAATGTTGTGCCAATAAAAACTGCATCAAAATAGGAAAAACAATTAATTCCAAATGTCTTCCTAAATATAATCTACGAATTTTCCACAGAAAAAAAGAAGAAATAATGGCCCATCAAAAACCCATAAAAAAGATCATTGTGCAAAACACTGCATTAAAATAAGACGAAAAATAAGAAAGTTCAACTTTTGGAATTGGGATTTTGTTTGAGTTTATTTCCGAATCCCTAAGAAATAGAAGCAATCCGTCGACATACCACCAGAAGTCACTGGCACTTGTTTCTATCAATGGGGAACCCTCCTCCCTCTTTCCTAAAAGAAAGAGGAAGGAAGGGTCCCCCCATTGATAGAAACAAGTGCATGTGCCAGAAGTTCTTGGCACAATCAATGCAAAGAAAAAACTGCATCAAAATTGGATGAGAACAAAAAATTATATATACCTTCCAAAAGTAAAAATATCAAGAATTTTTATGATCTATCAATAATGCATGAAGATGATAATTTTGCAAAACAAAAACAAAAAAACAAAACAAAAAACTGCATTAAAATTGGATAAAAAAAAGTAAAAAAATTGAAATTTCCCTCTTTTGGGACAATTTTACTCCTATTTCTTGATTTTGTGTTTTAAAAAAATTCTTTCAGGGTATGATCCAAATTGCTGCTCACCTCTGTCAGAAGTCAACTGAGTGAGTGATTTTTCAACTACAGTGTATATTATGGTCAGAACCAGTTATATTTCACCAGATGATGATGATTTCTGCTTTGTACTAGACCAACACCTTTAGTTGGATATTTATAGTGCTAGCTCACTGAAACAACATTCTGCAGGTAGACATGTTGCTCTTACTGGACACATTATCCTGATGTCTAGCCAACCAGTCTTTGCTCTTACTGGACACATTATCCTGATGTCTAGCCAACCAGTCTTTGCTCTTACTGGACACATTATCCTGATGTCTAGCCAACCAGTCTTTGCTCTTACTGGACACATTATCCTGATGTCTAGCCAACCAGTCTTTGCTCTTACTCCTTAATGCCACATGCTTAGCGGAGAAGCAGCAACTACAAATATTATAAGTATTTGGTTTGATCTGACCGGTACATGAACCCACGATCTAATCAGCTTAAGGGGAGCATGTTAACCATTACACCACCATGCGGTTGTCTAAGGTAGACCATACCATCAAGGACTTGTTATTTCACTCATTTTGTTAAACACAGCACTTGGGTTCATCCCCGGTTTTTTGGTGGGTCTGTGTTGCTCATCTTTTTAATTTTCTGTGTGTTTTTTGTTTTGTTTGTCTTTGTCCTGTGCTTGCGTGCACTTGCATAGTGTCACTGGTGTCTCTGGATTGTCTCAATAGCCCCTTATGTTTTTTCTAACGACTGTTAGAACAAATTTGGATTAAAATCAGCTCTTTTTAATACACCAATTGTCCATTCTCCCCTTAACATCTGATAGAACTTGATTAGAGGTCATGAACTCAGTATCAGCCAATGAAAATGCTGCTGTCAAAATCTTGACAGCACCTTTAATGCTCTTTAATTATTGCACCACAAACATTGATGTCTGATGAGTTGATATTTTAAATAAACATTCAAAAACAAAAATTCATCTAGAAATGACCTCAAATCAGGTTCATTCAGATGTTAGGTTGATTGATTGATTGGTGTTTAACACAAATATTAGCAGTATTTCAGCTATATCGTGGTATTCAGGAGCATAGCGTTTCATTACAGCTGATTTTAATTGGCTTGTGTTAACCGAATTTTAATTCAAGATACAAAAGCAAATGTATTTTACAACCAAAACAAGGACAAAAGACAGGCAAACATTCTCTAAGATGTACCGCAAAAAGCCTTATATTATCTGCAGAAATTTACCCTTAAAGGGATTTTCGTATATGTGGGTGCGGATTATATACTATGATACTATATATATATATAGGCTCTGAGAAACATTTTCCCAAGATATCCTATGTGATTGTACAGATATTTCAGAAGATATTGACTTTAAGTGTATATCCAATCTGTTGTACCAATTTTGGAACAATGCAGATAATGCACCAATGCTGGTTATGCATGTTGTATAAGGCCATTTAAGGTAAAATATTAAAACTTGTAGGTAAATAATAAATAAAGAAATAAACTTTAAACCATTTATTTGCCATTGACCTAATTACCAATTACATTTGATTAACAAATAATAAATAATTTGTTTTTTTTATAATTATTTTTCTAATCTAATTTAAACAATTAATGGACTGATTTCACAGTAGACATATTGTCGTATATTAAAAGTAGATCCCAGAACCATGTAAAATTTCACACTGAATTACGCTGATTTTGAATACACTATAATTTTTTCAAAGAGTTAGGATTTGTCTTTAAATCATTTAAATTACTTTTCTTGGTTTACCCAAACATTTTTCTGCATTATTTCATTTTTGCATATTTCAATAAACATGGCACAAAAAAATTGTCATATACATTACCGTATTTTACGGACTATAGGTCGATAGGTCGAATTGCTGCTTTTCGGCAAAATTTTTTGGGGAATACTAAGATAGGTCGAAGCATTCCATAGGTCGAGGATGCCGATGACAACTTGGGTAAATATCGTCATATCGAACGGGGTTTTTTTTTTTTTTTAACATCGGTAAACATGTGTCCTATAACGATGTTCTTCGGTAAGTATATGCAAGTATTAATTCAAGAATACTATTCTTATATGTCATAAAAAAAATAATTATGAAAGTTAAATTAAATAAAATTTTGTTTTTAAACTTGTGTTTGTGTGTTTTTTTATGACGAGTCCGGTTTGTCAAGCCAGACATCGACGACAGTAAACTTGTATATTAAGGGCACTGAAGGGATCCTTGCCTCATTCAGCAAGATAATACTTATTACTCTTTACTTTTCCAATATCACATCAAATGTCCTGTCAGTTCCTTCAACAATAAATCGAAAATAGCCTCGGTCAGCCCTTTATCATATGCATTTTAGTTGCATGTTTATTTTGCTTTGATTGACCTAGAATCACTCAATTTCTTCTTTAATCTTTAAGTTCATCAATTACTTCTTCTTCCCCAGAGTCTTCATTAACATCATCCTCATCTCCATCAGAAATTCCTAGTTTTTCTAAGGCTGCCGCTCGTTCTTTTTGCGATTTTTCAAAGAAATAGTCAAATGCGTATTCTTTAGCTCCAGTCATCTGATGGGCTAGGAGTTCTTCGTCTTTTTCTTTCTCATATCTCTGAACCTGGGACACAAACTCAAGTCCTTCTCCTTGAATTTCTAGCTCAGTGATATCGTTGAATAACTTTTCTGGTGTAGGAACTCCATGTACATTATTCTTCTTGAAAAACTGAAATCATATGAAAATAGTTAACACATCTATGTATAAAGACACTTTGTTTTAGTTTTTTAAGTTGTTTTTGTATTCATGTCCTATTACGTGTTGATATGTTCCGAGTTCTACATGTATGTTGTGATGTCTGTTACAATTTCCACATAAAAAACGATGTTCGGTTCACCTTTATCTACAGTTGTTTGTAGGAGAGTGCTCATGTCTTATTTATGTTTTAATATTTGTATTTACTTGCATATAGTGGTGCCCAACATATATTGTGTTTTGTTTTTCTTCATCTGGGGTATCCTTTGTTGCCAGTTTCTCTTTTTGTCTATTTGCTATTGCCCATTCTGTATTCTCTGACGTTTATTTATATATCCACGAAATTTTACTTTGTGGGGAAGTTTAAATTACAAAACATTTTACTCAATTAATAATTCCCATTTAATTCACAAATTCTAATTAGAGGCTTGTCTGTGAACCTGTCTCAATCAACTAGTCATTCATGCACATTTGTGTTCAAGCAAGTTTAAGTTTAATGAGGAAATTTTGTTTATTCGTATTCCCATAGTTAAACAATATCCTATGAAGTTCACATAGAACTAGAGGCTCACATGAGCCTGTATCGCTCACCTGACATAACTAAGTCCTCTTAAGAATGTCTGCATGCCGAATACATCTAAGTTACTATTCAAATCCCATAGGGTTCTATGTTAAAACTATGTCTGCTCATGGCAGCCATCTTGGATGGAGGTAGTAGTCACCAGACACAATTTTAAAAGTATACTACCCAAGGACCATCCATGCCATATTTGCTTTAAATTGGCTGACTGGTTTCAGAGGGAAGACTTTTAAACAATTTTCCCATAGGATCCTATGTTAAAACTATGTCCGCTGACTGCGGCAATCCTGGAAGGTGGTCGGGCTCACAGGACATAATTTTGAAAGTTGACCACCTAA
>MJUT01052400.1:16390-26802 GCA_002080005.1 Gigantidas platifrons
TAGTAAACATTGAAGATAACATGCTATTATAGTAAACATTGAAGATAACATGCTACTATAGTAAACATTGAAGATAACATGCTACTATAGTAAACATTGAAGATAACATGCTACTATAGTAAACATTGAAGATAACATGCTATTATAGTAAACATTGAAGATTACTTTTTATACAATATATAATAAATAAGAAAATTAGTTCTCCTTGAAAAAAAAATCCATCACACCTCTGTTAGTATTTGTATCATTTGTATTTAACGTTTAAACATTCTTTTCATAATTTGTATTGAACTTATTTTTCTGACAGCATCGTCAGTATGGTATCACACGAACAGTTAAGATAAAAGTTGTATTTAATTTGGTCAAATGCTTCTTCTAAAATCCCGCCCGGCTTTGTAAATTACAAAAAGGATGCACTCGACTCGCAGCCACGTGTGATAAAGTTTACTAGTTGCTTGCCCATTTTTTTCCATTTTTGTCGATTTCTCAACTTCTTAAATTATTTTATTTTTCGACTATTAGTTATTTAGATTGTTGGGAGAAAATAAATAATTTATTTACTGATGGAAATCGAGAGAAAATCATATCGTGTCGGCTTTTTATTTTTGTAACTTTAGGTAAGTATGGATAAGAAGTGCCAAACGAACGTCGGAAGTGTGTAAATATTACACAAACAGCTACATGTTTTGCGATTTAAAATTTGTTTTCCTTTTTTTCTTTTAAAGAACTCGCGACCGTTTCACTAAAGGTCGTAAGTTGGAAACGTAGACGTAAATGCAATCTTAAGAGTTATGACCGTTTCGCTAATAAATAGGATTTATGACTTACGATAAAAAGTTATCGCAAAGTTAAGACTAGTGGTAGGTACTCGTAAGTCGTAAATCGTAAGCCCATTTTTGAAGAGAAGAATTGTTATCTGCATTTTTTTAATGCAAACATTAATCAAATGAAGCGAGCAAATGCTAATAGCCTGTAAACCCAACTATTATACGATCACTCCTTAGTACCATATGATTAGACGAGAAACATAAAGACAAATTGTATAATGTTTGCTGTGATCCGACCAGAGATCGGACTCACGAATATCTATCCAGTAATTTAATTTAAAATAGCTTTGAATTCTATTGAAAAAAAAACAGTAGTATGATATTACAATTTGTACTAATTTATCAATCAATACAGTTAACTTCTTGGTTAACACATGTGCGTACTTGACAAATTAACATAACAAATAATACGACAAGCTTAAAATAGAACCAAGTAATATATTCCTTTTCGTGTATATAAATAATTGTTCATACATATTTTATTTAAACCTAATAAATAATCAAAGTAGATCGAATTCAAATACAAAGAACATAATGTCAGTGTAAACCCTGTGTTCTTCTTTCATTGTACATATCCCGATGCATGCCAGATAAGCTGATGACTTAGATAAAAAGGTCAAAACTTTGCAAAGCACGTACCATAAATTAAGACCAAATTATGACAATGCAGTCTTTTGAGGTATAATTCGTAATTGGATAAATATTTCACGGCATGCCAACTTTGTAATTATCTTTCTTTATTATGGTTTCTTTTTAAAACATGAATTAAAAGACGCTTCTTTCTTAATTAAAATTGATTCTTTTTTTATGAGTAACAATAAAGTACGGATCCCGTTAACTGACATGATAAATATTTTTATGACTTACACGAAATAGTATTTCGCATAAACTAATTTAAAACAATATCTATAAGGCCACTCCAAATTGATTACTTGTTCTTCGGATTTTTTCAATAAAAAAAATGGAGTGGGCGAGCGAAATGTTTTTAATGATATTTTTTTTTCTGAAAATATAATTTTTGGAGGCGCTAAAATCTTGAACAAGCGATACACGTTTTTTAAAATTTGTTTAATCATTTTTCCCCTCATTTTTGTGTTTTTATATGAGAATTCAAGATAATTTTATAAGCGGGCGACTTTTTTTAAATTTCAAATTGTTTAAAAATCATGAAACATGAAGAGGGAATGTTGAAGAAATGGTGAGGAAACATTTTTTGTTGAAATTTTCAATCTGAATTTTAAGGTTGCGAGCGGGTCCGAAGAACAAGTATTTAATTTGGAGTGGCCTAAACGAAATAAAAAAATTTATCATGTCGGAAAACAGGCTCCGTAAACTATTTCGTATAAACGAACTTAAAACTATCATGTCAGTTACTGGGCTCCAAGATAAAGCAACATATTAATATGCATTTAGCTTTTTTTTTATTTCCTTTCATATGAATTTCAAATATAAATACATTTGTATTTGGTGCGGACAGCAGAATCATGAACGTTCAACGATTGAAACTGGCAGAGCAGCAGCATAACAAACCCGGATATTGCCGATGGTATAGTTGCCTGAAAATTCAATAAGCCATGTGAGATAGAAATCATTAAATTAGTCCTGTGTTCAACAATATCGCAACTATATATATATAGCGAAATCCGTGCACGAAAATAATAAACCGAATTGTTTTCCTTTTTTTTTTGGGAAAATTATACGTTCACGATTGTTTGCTTATCATTGACTGTATGGAATTAATATGTTCAATATAATATCGTAAGGATGTGTTGCGTCGGTAGAAAAAAAGTCACAATATATTTTTTCCACATTTACTATACCCCGGAAAGTCACAGTGTGTATAATTATTTTTGTTTTGTTTTTGACGTTTTGTTTTGTTTTTTCTTTATTTGTTTGTGTGTTTTTTTGTTTGTTTTGTTTTGTTTTGTTTTGTTTTGATATTTATTCAAGACCTTGATTGAGAACCAAATTCGATTGATGTCTCATTGATATGTATTCAATCCCAACTCCTAATTATAAAGGAATGATTCTTATAGAGACCTTGATATATGCGAACCAAAATTTGAATCATTGATATTCACCCATCCAACTTTTTCTAATTAGAAAATAATAATAAAAAAAAACAATGAATTAGCATTTACATTTAATTAATCACATCAATGATTAGAGCATTTATAAGTCATATAACAAATAACATATGAAATATATCAAATCATGACGATATAATGATGAACATACAAACATTGAATATTTCCCGAAGGCGGAGGTCAATATTGGTTTTGCAGGTCAATAAATACAGATTAATACATGGGCATTTCCATATTGGCCTGGTTATCATCCCGAGACATCCATATTGGCCCTCGACTTATGTATTTATTTATTACATATTTTCAACATCTAGAAAAGAGACACCCATAATTGGCTCTAGACACCCATATTGGTCCGGGCCGATATGGAAATGATCTTGTAGTAATCCAATTACCGGTTATTTTCACGGGGTGTGAAAATATGGACAGTTTACTTCCGGTCATATTGGTCATACAAAAATGCCTTTATTTTAACTAAGTATGTAATAAAAACTCATATTCACTGATACAAAAGTCTGTAATTGTTTTATTATATATACTATAAGGCTTATGACGTCACCCGGTGAATATCACTTTCAGCAGGTGAATACCATTATTTATTGACTTCTAGTCATTACTTAGCTAAAATACAGATATTTACAGTCATTATGTAATAAAAACTCTTATTGACTTCTAGACTTTACTTAGCTAAAATACGGATACTTATAGTCATTATGTAATACTATTCTTTTCACAACAAACACGGGCTGTTTTTTTCGGGAAAACTTTTTACTTATCAAACATGTTCTTTCTGTTTTATTTTCACAATGTATTAGTCTACTAAGGGACCCTTTTTATTTGCCAAGACCAGAGATGACATATTGAAAAAATAAAAACCAGCCCCACTGGGAAATAAAAAAAAAGACTGATCCTTACTTACTACTGATAGAAGTATACTTCTTCCATACTTTATATTGGGGACCGTTGTGTTTGTATGACAGCTGGATTTATAGCTACCTATGGAATCAGTGCATGTGACCACTAACATTGTGAGTTCAAATCTCGCTCAGGCGAGGTGTACTCGATGCAACATTATGTGATAAAGTTTTTCAGTGACTTACGACAAGTCGGAAGTTTTCTCCGCTAATCGACCTGACCGCCACGATATAACTGTTCAGAAATATTTTTGAAGTGGCATTACACACCATAAGCCTACCCCTAACCCTCAATACTTTATTCGAGGTCCGTCGTGGTCGTGATCGTATGGTAATTGGAAATACAACTACCTATGCAGTCGGTGCCTATCACCACTGATGTTGCGGTTTATACTCCCACTCAGGGCGAGGGGTACAACATTATGTGATAACGTTCGTCAATAACTTGCGCCAGGTCGGTGGATTTCTCTGAATACTCCGGTTTCCTCCACCAATAAAACTGACCGCCACGATATAAATGAAATATTGTTGAAGTGGCATTAAACGCCATAAGCCTAAGCCCTAATCCTCAATACTTTATTCACTCAAGACACACAGACAATGAGTAACATGAGGCAAAAAAAAAGACAATATAATATGACGGTATACATTATAGGTTTCATTGTATACGATTTGTTAGTCTTGCCAAATATGACTGGCAGTGACGTGAATGAATGGATTTATCAATTTAGTAGTTCTATTTTTCTTTAATGGTTTTGTTAAACAATTACATGTTATCAGTTGAACAATTGCCATGACGTGTGTGAGTCGGGCTTGGTTTTAAAACAAATATAATATGATGCCATCTCGCATATCCAACCCTTTAACCTTTTATATTTGATAAGCTGTGTTAGGCACAAACACAAATTTAAAAAGGAGGTGACGTGATAGTTATAAATAGTCTGTTTCTACATTTTGGTTACATGTAAGAATAAATTTAAAGAACGAAAAATATTTACTTGGGGATAAAATATATGTATGTCTTTGTGGAATATTTTGTATATAATAAATGAATTTATTCCTTTTAAAAATGTTAAATATGGAGGATACATAATGCAAATAATATATATAATAGAATGCATGTATTCAAGTTTTTTCAAAGAAACATAAAAATTAAATTTCAAAAAAGAAATTCACTTTATTCTTGAGGAAATCTAATTTTTTTCCTTGAGAATTTTTGAAATTTTTTAATAAAGATGAAACGAAAAAATATTAACAACTTTGAGAGTTTAATATTAAAAATACCACAACCGAATTCGCACTACACCCTGGAAGTACAAAACTAGTTCAATCACTGTCATTGATGTTTGTTTGTTTAATGGTGTTTAACGCTACTTACAACAATATTTCAGTTATATCGTGGTGGTCAGTTTTATTTGTGGAGGAAACCGAAGGACCCGGAGAAATCCATCGATCTGGCGCAACTCACTGACAAACGTTATCACATAATGGTGTACACCTCGCCTTGATTGAGATTCGAACTCACAAACATCAGTGGTGATAGGCACTGATTGCATAGGTAGTTGTGAATCCAACTACCATACGATCACGGCCACGACGTTCGCCCCTCACCTCCCCCTCCCCCACTGTCATTGCATTAGAATTCATAAGTAACTGTATATGTATAATAAGTTTATTCGTTGTTGATGTTTAGTAACGTTTTTCAATAATTTTGGTAATACGTTTTTATTATCATCTTTAAAGGGGCATTAGCTACGATTTTGACCAAGAAAATTATATGCTTTGGAAATTGGTAAATAGAGTAGTATGCTGTGACACATTGTAGTCACCCCAAAAACCCGTGGAGGGATGGAGGGACCCATATATGGATAGGCCCCGCCCCTATGCCCTATAAGGCCATAGCCCCACCCCCCGGAACTGACGTCACAAAAAATTTGAAATTCATATATGGTCATGACGACGTCGCAGTATAACTCATGCTAAAAAATTCCCGCACCCTCGATGCAATATGATTCATCACATTCCGCCGCCCCGAGCGCGCGATGAATCAAAGCGGAAGGGTGACATCCATATTGATGTTTTCACCCACCACAAACCCACTCCGGATCCGACGACACAAAAATAATAATTTTTAAAACATTCAAAATTATAAAGAAAAAAATTAAAAAAATTTGAAAAAAAAACAAAAAAAAAAACAACATAATATAGTCACGAACGTGTCTAGTATTTAATCATTTGCAATCCCCATGTCAAAAGTATTAAAATATTTTTCGAGAATCCATCAATTCATATACCCCCTCCCCCCTTTTTTTTCTCACTTTTACAGATTCAACTGAAAACCATGACCCCGGTTAACCCAGATACAACAATACACTGACCGCGACCTATCAATTTCACAACACACGCAGTGACGTACAATGTAACCATTCCAGTGTGTAACAATCCACGATACACATCACTCAACAAGACATTATTTTATATAATTCGATCATTAATTCAATAATTCTCGAGGAAATAATAATATTCCAATATTAAAGATTTATCTTAATAATAATCAAAGATGTCTTAAATATAAACAGACGCTATGTTTCACAAAAAAAAAATCAAGATAGTAATCCAAGTAACTGACCACACGCGCTAGGATCATATGTTTTTAATTCATCTGATGATATCAAGTACATCGGTTCTTTTTAATCTACACACGGACAACAGACATATCAAATATCCATCACACGCAATGACCATTTAGCTTGACCCGAAATGATAAATACGCATGTCAGTGTAAACCTCAACAGATAGAATAATTGAAGAGCGTAGATGTTTTTATTGATAAATGTCTTTAATTGTGTTTAATTCATTATCATAAGTAATACTAGTAAAAACAGAGCTTGACCTTAGAAAACCCTCTGACTTCTGATAAGGCTATACGTTTCACTATCGTCTGCATTGAGGATGAACTCTCAGTTGATCTGACCTCGAGGGACCCCTTGATTTGTTATGTGTTACTGATAAACCACTCGAGTTAAGTGATTCTATGAATGTGTCTGTAGCAGAAAGTAATGTTAAACACGACCTTTCTTTATCGAAGGGAGATGCTTATCCGACGCCCAACACTCCGCCGTCGCCACAGCAGGGGACAATACCACCGCCGCCGCCGCACACTCGACCGCGACGGTTACCCAGAGTGTAGGTCTTATCACTGTCCTTAAATGACCCATTCATTCTATTGTTCTTACAGTAGCCACTGGCAATATTCTATCCGACACACAGTTACACAAACAGGTAGGTATTAAAAGGACGAAAATTCGAAATGAAAAATTGGGGAATATTGACTAGGGGCAGGGAGTGATTTAAGGCGTCAACAATAACGAAAATTCGAATTCAATTCCTTTTATTTACTATATATATTGTTGTTGTACACAAAATTCATTCGTAAATGTCTTTCAAGTTGGCCTCGATCGTCTTTGGGTCTCGAGCAGAGAGTTCATTCACGATATCTTCCAGAATAAAGTTCTTATATCTGTATTTGACGAAGTGAACGCAATATAGTCCACAGGTATCGCCGTCCTCGGGTTGAACTCGAACTGTGTTGAACTTGTATTGCGGTCCGTTGGAGATCAGCACGTTTCTGAAGCGACGGTGATATGTTTCCGGTGCTCGTCCGAACGAATAAAAAATTCGGCGGGTCCTTCTTTTGGGAAATGAAATGCCACCCAGTGTGTTCCTTCTCGATCGCAAGAGTCCGTGTTGACGACGAAACTCTGGGCTCGGATCTCTACTCTGGCGGGGAGTTTGTCGGCGCAACAGACGGTCACCGGTAGATCTTTAAGGTAGCATTCTAGTTCGTATAATCGTAGGTGCCTTCTACCCCATCGTCTTCTCTTTTGCATCTCTTGGCGGGAGGTTCGTCCACGGGACATCCACGTATCTGGTGATCTTTCAAACCCCACGCGTGAGCGAATACGAGTCCGCAGGATCGACAGGCTAAGAGGTCCGGATGTTGTTTTTCCTCCTCCTCCCCCTCCTCCTCGTCCTTCTCGATGCCTGTTCCCAATACGTCGGTGCGCAGACGTAAAGAATCGGGTGTCGTGTTTCAAGTCCACTAACAGGTAACCGTAGGGTCTCTCCATGGCTTCGTCGAACTTTTGTAATAAGAAATTCCTTCTCGAGGGATACATCTGTCTACCGAGTGTTGTAACGGGTTGTCGGTCGACGGGATTGTTGAAGAGTACTAAGTAATGACAGTTTCTCCTCTGGGTGGGGTCTTTTCCGAAAAACAGGTTCTGGTTAAGCGTCACCACGGATAGGTTGCGATGGTGAGATCGTTCCGTAAACAAGTCGTTGATTCTCGGGTCATTGGCCGCGGTCGACATCAGGTCGTCCAAGACTATCACGTTTCGTATTCGGGGATCGAAGTAGTGATCGCCGTCCAAGTCGAACGGGATGCCTCTCACGAATTCCACCCGAGGAACCACCGTCCTACTTATCTCATCGTAGAGGGGTTGCCATCTCTTCTACAACCAGACGATTCTCTGCGCGTTTGTGCCATCTTGGTCCGACAGTTTTCTAGCAGCGTTTTAACGAAATACGTCTTCCCGCAGCCGATCGGTCCCGTAATGTTTGCCGTGAATGGATGCCGAAAGAGAAAGGGTTTCCAAACGATTGATTTCCCATCACACCCTCCTCCTCCTCAGCTTCCTCCTCCATGAACATTCCTGTGATGACGCAGCATATTGTCTCTCCTAGAAAATTCCTGTTGATAAACTGGACACTGCATGTCGGTGGACTTCCCAGTCCAGTCACTTCCTCTTATAAACTCCTCACTGACGTTTACGGAAATGAAGCAGACAAAAAACGTGATCGTCCTTAAAACGACAAACTCTCAGACGTACGTCCTTCTGAGTGATATCCAATTGGTAAAATTGAAACGGTTTTGTCTCGTGGTATATAGGTCGTTCGAAGGTCACGTCCATCACTTCTTCGTGCAGGATGCCGACGGACTGGAGAACCGGTTGGTACGAGTTTCTGAGGTACGAATAATTTCCCACGAAATTCCAGGATACGTAAACCCTTCTGGTGGGTGTTTCGAACGCCGGTACAAAAGAAACGTTTAATAACACACACTCCCATTTGTCTTTCATGGGGTACGTTCGCGGAAACTGTACTCGAAATTGCCCTCCGGAGTTATCTCCGAAGTACTCGAGAGAGTCTTCACTGCTAACGAACACGTAAAACTCCTCCATGGCTTTATGGATCATGAAGGATTTCCTCCCTCTTATCAACGCAGATAAAATCTATTTCTACTGAATTTGCAATATCACACACGAGATAGCCTTATAGGAAGTCAGAGGGTTTTCTAAGGTCAAGCTCTGTTTTACGCGTTATTATTCTAAAAAGTAATTATTACTTATGACCATGAATTAACACACAATTAAAGACATTTATCAATAAAAACATCCACGCTCTTCAATTATTCTATTTGTTGAGGTTTACACTGACATGTGTTTATAGTACATGATTATTTATCATTTCGAGTCAAGCTAAATGGTCATTGCATGCGATGGATATTTGATATGTCTGTTGTCCGTGTGTAGATTAAAAAGAACCGATGTACTTGATATCATCCGATGAATTAAAAACATATGACCCTAGCGCGTGTGGTCAGTTACTTGGATTATTATCTTGAATTTTTTGTGCATCATAGCGTTTCTTCCTCCTCCTCCTCTGCTTCTTCTGCTTCCTCCTCCTTCTCTGCTTCTTCTTCCGCTTCCTCCTCCTCCTCTTCTGCTTCCTCCTCCGCAGAGAATCACCCTCTCACTGTACGTTACATAGTAGTGGCAGACAGAATGTAATAATACAAAAAGTTATCGACCCACGTGGGAGTCAGGTCCCGTAATCCAGAAACATCAAAGAGCCATACAAATTGATAAAAAGTAATTATTGCTTATGATCATGAATTAACACACAATTAAAGACATTTATCAATAAAAACATCTACGCTCTTCAATTATTCTATCTGTTGAGGTTTACACTGACATGTGTTTATAGTATATGAGTATTTATCATTTCGGGTCAAGATTAAAGGTCAGTGCGTGCTATGGATATTTGATATGTCTGTTGTCCGTGTGTAGATTAAAAAGAACCGATGTACTTGATATCATCCGATGATACTGTGTGGTCAGTTACTTGGATTACTATCTTGATTTTTTTGTGAATCATAGCGTCTGTTTATATTTAAGACATCTTTGATTATTATTCAGATAAATCTTTAATATTGGAATATTATTATTTCCTCGAGAATTATTGAATTAATGATCTAATTATATAAAATAATGTCTTGTTGAGTGATGTGTATCGTTGATTGTTACACACTGGAATGGTTACATTGTACGTCACTGCGTGTGTTGTGAAATTGATATGTCGCGGTCAGTGTATTGTTGTATCTGGGTTAACCGGGGTCATTGTTTTCATTTGAATCTGTAAAAGTGAAAAAAAGGGGGAGGGGGTATATGAATTGATGGATTCCCGAAAAATATTTTAATACTTTTGACATGGGGATTGTAAATGAATAAAAACTAAAGACA
>MJUT01052401.1:60606-86545 GCA_002080005.1 Gigantidas platifrons
TTTAACATTTGACTGTCAGCTTGAAAATTGAAGCTAAAATAAAAAGGATTTCATTCGTTGAGACCGATCCATAAAATGTTCTTTGTTTTTCTGTAACCTGACTGAATTACTAAAACTGACCTGTAACATTAATATTGATTACGAATTCCGAAGATTAAAAAAAAAAAAAGAGACTTTAGCTAATTTTTTGCAATAAAGTACATGAGTGTTTATTAGTGTTTAATGCCTCTCTTGACACTATTTCAGGTGCTATCGTGATCGTATGGTAGTTGGATTTACAACTACCTATGCAATCAGTGCATATCACCACTAACGTTGTGAGTTCGAATCCCGCTCAGACGAGGTGTACTCGATACAACATTATGTGATAAAGTTGGTAAGCTACGTGCGGCAGGTCGGTGGTGTTCTCCAGGGACTCCGGTTTCCTCCACCAATAAAACTGACTGCCACGATATAACTGAAATAATGTTGAAAGTGGCGTTAAAACACCGGAACACTAACCCGTCAACACTATTTTAGTTATATTGTGACAGTAGACTCATTGCTGATTGGCTGGTGGTTGAAAATATGAACCTTGACATGACCACACAAAGAATGTCTTTAGATGTTTGTTTAACGCCAAAGAAAAATTTAAAAAGCGGTATACAACAAACATTTTATTTTAATTAGATAGGGTATAATTGGGCCTATGTTTAGACAAGCTGAAAATGAAATATAAAATCACTGTTTCATGGCTACAAGTGTACAAATTAAAACAGTCAATCATTAACCTTTACCTGATAGAAATTGCTTCAATATTGCAGAAACATTGTGGACATCTTTATCATGTGAAGGCTTGTGATGCAAGAACTGAAGGCCAAGCTGTGAACCAACACAGGTCGTTGTCATGGTTTTAGGGTCAAGGGTCACCAATAGGAACTTCTGACTGGACAACAGATCACACTGAAAAAAAAAGAGGAATATGTCAACAGACAATACAGACAGGATGAGTTTAGCATCACTTCAGCAATTACATGTATCTGACTAATGTGGAGAAAAGTCAGGGCAGCTATAACGATTAACGAGTGAACAGTGAAACCACCAGCCCTGCTTCGCTTCGGTCCATATATTTTGTGGGTGACATGCCGGTCCATAAACTGCCATATGGCCCTTAGTGCCATGAACTATTTGTTAATTGTAGTCTGAACAAATAATTTAGGTCCGACTTTTTCTCAGAGTTTTCAATTGAATATTAAACACTAAAATCAGTTCTCTTTCCGTTTCTCATTCAACGTTCTATAAATTGTCACAATCTGAAACTTTTTGCACAGATCAATACCAAAGTGCTACATCCTCATCGTAATTGTGTCCTTTTTATTGTATAACTTAGTGGTAAGTCTTCCAGGGAAGACATGTGTCGTCTGCGAACTTATTTTCTTTAGATTACTTCATCATTGAAAGTAACATCATGATGAAAAAGTATATTATTCTAAATTTTGTGATATAGTTAGTTTTGACTGATGAAGTTTATGAAAATCACAATTTATTCTGATATGATGAATTATTTGAAGGATGAGATATTATCATGCGAATAAAAATAATCTATAGCTAAGTTCCATTAAAAAGGATGTGGACATGCGGATACAGTTCTCCATACTGATGCTCTGTGCAAAATATCAAGAAGCTGGCCTGTGTGGTTCCTGAGAAAAATGTGACAGAAATTATTTTGTGACGCTTACGCCAGACGACGGATAGTGATCCCTATATATTCTAAGTTCCGTTAACAACAGGAAATGGACATGCGGCAGATTCGAAACTGTCTTACACAATACAGTTCTCCATACTGATGCTCTGTGCCAAATATCAAGAAGCTGGCCTGTGTGGTTCCTGAGAAAAATGTGACAGAAATTATTTTGTGACGCCGACGCCAGATAGTGATCCCTATATGTCGCCTCTGCGTAACGCAGGCGACATAATAATGGGCACTGTATGACAAAAACTTCTTTTCTGATTTGCATTTTGCAGATTAAAATTCTGTAGACATATTTGTAGGTTAAGTTTATGATGTTTAACGCCACTTTAAACAGTATTTCAGTTAGATCGTGGTGGTCAGTTTTATTGGTGGAGGAAACTGACCTGTCGCAAGTCACTGACAAACTTTATCACATACATGTACATGTAATGTTATATCGAGTACTTATTTTTTGATGGATGGGCCCTGACATATATAATTTTCATATGGAACATCGAAGAACTACATTTGTTTGTATCTCAGCTAAGTTTGTAAAGGCAATGGCTGCTAGTTGGGATGGAAGACTATGCAGTCGCTGTATATATTTCTGACCACCCAGGGGCAAGGACCATCCCAGACGTTTATCCAAATGAGCAAAAAATTAGTCGGACAAAAAAACTTTTTAAAAGATATTAATTTGTCTCTTTATTTTGACATGTGGTGGTTACATGTAGCACGCCAATTGATACTCTGATAAAAAAAATCTATTTGCAATACAAATTCAAGTTTTTCCTTTGACAAAAACGTACCTAATGTTCACATGTTCACAAGAACACAAATACTTTTTGGCGATTTTAATCAAATATACAGAAAGAAGTAAAAAAAAAACAGTCAATAACCTCTACTAAGCTAATTTAGAATTATTTTCAAACTCCATGTATTCAATAACCATTATATATGAGCATAGCATACAAATAAAAGGCCCGCTGTGGTCGGGTGATCATATGGAAACTGCATTTGCAACAACCTGTGCAATCAGCACCTATCACTACAAAAGTTGTGAGTTCGAATCCCCTCCATAGCGAGGTGCACAACATTATGTGGTAAAGTTTGTTAGTGTTCAACTTAGTAAATTGCGACAGGTCGGTAGTTTTATCCAGGTCCTCCGGTTTCCACCACCAATAGAATTGACCAGCACGATATAACTGAAACATTGCTGAAAGTGGCATTAAACATGATCAAACAAATATTAATTCCGTATAGCACTATAAATCGTTAATCAATTCAGTTTTCTCCCCTACCGTCCAACGCCCCTCTGGGGTGTGGAAATACTGAAATATTCTACTTGTCACCGGGCAAGTTATCTGAAAAAAGTTACTTGTCCTGTTTTTTTATATAAACATTTGATACTTGCAAACACAGTTGCTAACTAAATTGAACTTGTTTATATTGTCTATTACATCATTGTGTAAAATTTGAAATATAGTTTTAATAAAGTTAACACAAACATCCCTGCCTAAGTGGTCACTGCCCAAATGAAGACCATTTTAAATTTGAATTTCAGATAGGAATGTCCAGTCAGAGAATAGCCGGTTGTTTTTAGATACAGAATATGCTGTATTGAAAAAAATTCTCATATCAATCAAGTTCGATTAACCTTGACAATGGCGTTATCCATCAAACCGTTTTAGTTGTGTTCATGTGCATGGGAATATAAGACATAAGTATCCATTCTGTCCACGATTTTGCCAATAACCATTAATGATTTCCGGTCAGCAAAATCAAAATATTTCCTGTAGATATTGCAATATGAGACAATATCCAGCAGCAACCATGAGAAATCGGCTAGCCACTTTGACTGAAGAGTCCGTTGCCGCTGTTGGGTGTTTTCCCTCAAATTGTGTGTAATTTTCCGCTAGAGTTTTGCGTTTGTTAACTTTCTCATTGTGACCAGAACCTTTCTCAGTCTTTTTTATTATTAAATATTTATCCATTGTAACGACCGCAATACGATTTGTATTATACAATGTATGATCACGGATGTTAGGCCCTTTTTTTTTTACGAAAAGCCATGACAAGCAAGGAAACGTCACATTCGGAACATCAATCAAAACCTGTTACACGGTCCCAGTTTTTGTTAAGTAAATGCAGTACAATTATCATTGCAATCGGGTCGTAATACTTAACTTAGAACTTGTACAATATTCTGGTTATTTTTAGCTGCTTTCGGAACACCACTGACGCGATCGTTTCCAATAAAAAAACACATAAAACATTTATCTATATAACCGTCAATATTTTACGACATAATATCATTTGAGAAATTGTCTTCCCAGAATACTTTAATTAGAAAATATTTTTATTTGTTGCTCTTTACTTGTCCCCGGACAAGCTAGCCAGGAAAATCTACTTGTCCAGCAGGTTCTATGTACGAGTCGGACGAGTCGGGCATGGCAATTCCACACCCCTGCCCCTACTTTATATTACTTACAACAACATCCAGTTGGTTACTCAACTCATCTCCATTCATTATTTCTATCTGATCACTTTCCATGTCAGCTTGTCTTACTCAAAACACAATGCTTCTATAGCTATGTAATTCAATCTGAAAAAAAAAATCGAATAAAATTATAAATTATAATAATAATTTATTATTATATTATTTTGGTCTGTTTAATCTATATTTACTGTCTTGGGCTTGGCACCGGTGTTCACGCATCTGGTGATTCCGCGCACACGTATTTTACATATCAAATGCAAAATCATTGGAAAAGTTAAGATGGAGACTACCGCTATGTGAGGATTAACTCTAATTATATTAAAAGATATAAAATGTTTTCAAATTTGAGCTTATTTTGAAGGAATAGGTAAAAACTTCCATTTCGGAAACTTCCAAAATAAAATCTTTCCTTTATTTATCTTAAGAGCCATTCAAAGTATGCATGCACGGTATCACCGGACGTTGCAACATTTGTCAAAAATCGAGGCTTGGTTTGTTTACACTTCGTTTTCACTGAAATGTTAAAAATTGTAGCGGAATCCGGAAAAGGAAAAAAAAGATAATACATGTACTTCAAAGTATTTGAGGATGATTTAAATTAAATCAATAAAATTTTGGTAAGCTGTGAAATTAACCACTGAACCTTTAGGTGCGCGATAACACCGGACTGCTAGTATTCGTGATAGTATTAGTAAGTAACACTCTAAATGTAAAGAGAATTTGAAGATATATTTAATAGAACAAAAGAACGATCTCCAAATCACCAAGATGAGTGACACCTCTTATCACAGTGATTGATTTGATTTTGATTTTTGGTGTTTTAATGCCACTTTCAACAATATTTCAGCTATGTCATGGTGACCAGTTTTAGTGGTGGAGGAAGCCGGAGTACCCGGAGAGAACCACCGACCATGGGTAAGATGCGGCTGCAACTGCAAGTCGAGTGCACCTTTTTTTTGTCATTTACAAAGTCGGGCACGAACCCACGCCGTATTGGTGATAGGCTTGTATTACATGTAGTTGTTAGATCCAACCACAGTCACTTGTGTAGAGTCAAAACTATGCTCGCTATGTACATGTACTTAAAATGTGATATTTTAAATACATAGCGAGCATATTTTTGACTCTACACAAGCGCCTGTGATCCAACGGCCTAACTCATTGAGCCATCCGAGCCCCTCTCTTATCACAGTGATTTATCTGGTAAACTGGTAAAGACCACCCGCTCCTTGTGATTTTGACTGTTACTGTTAGAACAAGTAGTTTTGCCAACTAAGAAAAGCATAGCATGTATTTTGCTGGTCCTAGCTGTCTTGTTACAGTAGTGTTTTAAAATCGGTATGAAATAGAACTATTTGACAAGTACAGCGATATTATACAGAATGTATACCTACTTTTTATATCATGTCATGTCATTTCATGAACATTGTGATTGTGTATCTCATGGCGTCATGCTTTATTAAGACTATTAAATAACGAAACGACGGGTAAATTAGGGTGTCTATATAAACCACATCGCCAGTCAAGCTGGTCATAAAAAATACCATTGATTCAACAAGTAATTAACAACAAAAATGTTCCTTACAGTTACAGAAATGTCGTTCTAAAAAATATCAATTAAAATGGCTGATTTTCACAAACAAGCATGACCTAAAATAAATAACAATTAAAGTCTGGTTCGGAAATGGACACGTATTCATTTTGGGTGATGCTTTAGAACGCAATATATACCATAAAATTGTTTAGACATTGAACGTATTACTAGAACTTTGTGCTACGGTCCGCATACTAGCCGAGCTGCATTGCTGATTTGATCCCTATTATATATATTTTACGTGGATAAACTACCGGTGATTTGATTTGAAAACATTTTAATGAATGGATCTCTATATCATGACTATGCTTCCAAAAACAACGAAGTGATTGGATAGGTATGGTGCCACTGTACAGGTATTTAGTGTACATATTGTATATATAGTATTTGGCTGTTTTAAAAATTATCCTCGGGAGTGACCCTTAGATAGGGTGAAGCTACCAGAGAGTAAGAGTAAGTAAGAGTATCAAATCAAATTTTCAAGTTTACTGTATTTGAAGTTTTTATGAATGTATTGTCAAAATGCCAATTAATCAGGTATTGCCTTAAACATGCATAGTGTCATAATTTCATATAGGTATAACCACCAACACCTGTAAATTGAGGCCATTTGAAGGGAATTCTTGTTTTAAATAACATTTATTTTTGACAAATAAAATTAAAGGCTGTATCCAAAAAAAAAATACATTAGTTTCCGTTTGAAAATATATGAATACAGTATATTTTAAAGTCTAAATGAAAATATAAATATATTATAAAATAATCAAAATTAATTAGAAATGAAGTAGACTTAAAAATAGATTTTTGTCTGCTATTTCTCCTATCCTTGAGCACTTTACAAAACTGCCAAAAACACACTGGACCAAGAGCAGCTGATCAATGTAACTTCTTTGGTGTATTCAATTTGCAACTTTGATTTTGTCGTAACCATTGTTATTGTTCAAATGTGTTTGGCTTTTAAGAAATCACTACAAGAAAGATCACTTGACATAGGCAGAGCCTTAAAAAGCGTAACTTTAGTTCAGAGCTCACTAGACTGCAGAGCAAATGTTGAACAATTCAACCACCAGTGTTTTGAAAGGAGTGTTAAAATACGTGAACCACTAGACAAAGAGGTTAAAACCCTAGAATATGCGGGAGACACATAATGAGAGATGATGTTTAAGCAGAGGGTCCGGAACACAAGCGCGCGTTTAATACAAAAAAAACAACCTCATACACTTGTGTAGTGCATGGGTTTTTTTTTTGTGCATTAAACGCGCGCCTGTGGTCCGGAAGACTACTTTAGGAAGTCAATAACTGTACATTTTCTCGACTATATGCTAAATGAAATGAAAACAAGGTTTACCGACATACACGTCAGAATCGCTTTGGGACTGCAGTTGGTTCCATCTATTATTTAAAATATTGCTTAATTACTGAGTCCCCCCGTCAACAGAGTCTCTGGATCCACCCCTGGTCTGGTGCAAATTCTAACTTCACATTCTTTGTTTACTCACGAGCCTGGGCCATCTTCCAAATGAGTAAAAGAAGAGTTCGTTGAAGCTACCAAAGGGGTAATTAGATACGATAACGTAACCCTCAGTCCGCTTGTGCTCCAGTGACTGAGGGTTACGATTTGGTCCCATTCAACGTAATGGAGCAGCGCCCGGAGTGATTCACACCGGGCGGTTTTTTGTCCTAATTCCGTTGAAGTGGTTGGAAAAATTAACGGGGGTGAAAGATAAATATATTTAGGTAAAGATTGAGGTGTTAAGTAAACGCTGCATCAATCCATGGTAGACTTATATCCATCTGAAAATTTGAATGCATGAAATCTTCTTTCTGTCCGACATTTTGTTTACAAGTTGCTATTCTTCTTCTTCTTTTCGTAGGTCCCTCCAGCGTTGGAGCACACACTATTCGTGTTAAAATATTGCACTTTTTATTGATAAAAAATAGTTAATCCACACACACACTATTTCACGTGCACTTGCCTCGTTTTGGAGATATCCTTATTTGGATCGATTGCCGTAAACATCGTAGTAAAAGTTTTCCATATTTGGCATTCAGATCCATATATGGATAGGCTCCGCCCATTACAAGTTACACGAGTCTACGTAAAAGGTGTCATGGCGGACAAGAAACAATTTTCGAATACGAAATCGATCGTGAAGGTAGAAACAGGTATTGTAACATTTATTTCGTATCACCCTTACTTAAAAATTGTAGGGAATAATGAGTTATGACCACATATGCAAAAAGAAAGTTCAAATATTCACGGAACGAAAATTTTAATTTGCTCCATTACGTTGAATGGGACCGAATCGTAACCCTCACTGGAGCCCAAGCGGACTGAGGGTTACGTTATCGTATCTAAGGGGTAATCAGAATCCGTATACATCGGAAATATTGTTTTATGAGTGATTGTTGTTTAACGTCAACTCTGTCAGGTATGTTATGACGAGAACTAGTTAATTTTCAATGAGATGATTGCCATGGTGATGTCCACTTTGTACTAGACCAAAACGGTTCGTAGGCTCGAACACAAGATACCACACTGTACTCGAGGTGAGCACGATAACCATTACACCACCGATGCGATTCATCTTTAAAATGAGAGGATGTGGACAGCCTATTGTACAAAAATACAAATACAAAAAGATTTTATTGCTAATCACAGTGCCCAAGATGAGCAGAATAATCACAATAAATTTAGTTACAATGATTAGAATGATTTACATATGATTCATGACATTTATATCAACAGTTACACAAAAAAAAAGAAAAAATATTTTGCACATTTATTAGGAGGCACACAGAATTATGTATTAATGATCAGTCCATAACATATATATTTTGTGCATGTACATGCAGATTATACCTATATAAATGGAGGAGACACACTGGGAATAAAACACTCGTGTACACATGAATTGAGATTAATATACTAGTATTACAAATGTATAACATCAACTATTCAAGGTCTAGGTATTTATAAATAAATCAAGTCAATCATATAGTAAAGCTACAGTTAACCCATTAACATAGTGTTTCTTTCATTTGTTAATATTTTTATCATTTTTACCAACTCTTTCAGTACGTTTTGATTTTCATTACTCATTAGCCAGATAAATTTATCAGTATTATTTAATTTCTCTTTGTTAGGATATAATTTGAAAATACAGCCTAAATGATTTTCTCTTAAATTTTTGAATTTTGTACAACTCATTAAAAAGTGTATCTCATCTTCAACTTCACAATTACATAAAGTACAAATACGTTTGTGTTCTTGCAGATTCTTATGTCTACCCTTTTCAATTTCTAAATTATGAACACCTATTCTGAATTTTGTAAAAATATTTCTCTCTAAGGAAGGGATTCAAGATAGGATTAAAAATAAAATGAATTTTTAAACAGTCTAAACGTACGTAGTTTGTTTTTCTGGTTCGAGTCCTTCCTTATATCATTAAAAAGTTCACTTTTCCAAACATTTCCATAAATGAAAGTCAGTTTTTTAATTAAAAGTTTTTTAACATTAACATTTCCCTGTTGATTATTAGATAATAGGATAAATAAAAGTATAAAACATACACACACTCACATCTTGCATAACCATGATAATTAGTTAACAATCACAGAGTAAGAAAATGGCAGGCAAGATGTGTTCAAAGGGGGACAACTCAAACAAAATATAGTCCATCATGTTTTTGAATGTCAGTTATACAATATAAAACTTAAATCATCATGCATATTCGCTTAGAGTAATAATGAATCATTTAGTCCCCCCCCTCCACCCACCCCTTCGACCAAATCCACTATTAAAATTCCAAGATTTTTTTTTATATCCGACAGCTATATAATAACTTAGATGAAATGAAAAAATAAAATTAAGACCCCATTAGAACGGAGGGGAACCTATGTTATTGTACATTATTAATGTGCAACAGACTAACAGTAGTGACATTTTCTTCTACATCTATAATCTACATCATACGATGCTCCGTCCATTGTGACGACTATGCATCAACGTGAACAGAACATATATCATTGATTGTTTATTTGTTTGTTTGTCACAATTCTATTGAATTAAGGGGTCGTCGTGGTCGTGATCGTATGGTGTAGTTGGATTTATAACTACCTGTGCAATCAGTGCCTATCACCACTAAAGTTGTGATATTTATTTTATTTGGTGGATTTAAAGTCCATCATTGGGTGCACATAAGAAATTCTACATTTTGTGAGGAATTAAAAACAGAGAAATAAAAGGCAATACTCTCTTTTTCCGCGTCAGATCACAAATATGTAATACGCTTGTTTCGAATCATTTCTATTCCGTCAAAAGTTTGTTATTTTCGTCTGCCAGACCACGTGATTTTGATGGAATGTTAGACAAGTTGGACTTCCGGTGTCAATCTACACAACGTTCCAAGAAAATTCTTAGCATTTTCTGTACAAGACCGATATCAATCAAATTATTTTATTTGTATCAAATAAAGACTTCAATGTATAGGCAATTACTTCTTTAAAATTAAATTTGTTTTCTTCGTTTATTTACTGCTGTCAGCACCGTGAAAGCAAGACTATCTGTCTGGATATATTTCTGTTATCTGAAAGACAGTGGGGTACCGAACACCAGTATTTACTCGGCCGTTTTCTTGGCGTATCCTATAATCTACCGCATCTTATGACGAGGTGTACTCGATACAACATCATTATGTAATAAAGTTTGTCAGTGACTTGCGACAGATCTGTGGTTTTCTCCGAGTACTCCGGTTTCCCCCACGAATAAAACTGACCGCCACGATATAACTGAAATACTGTTGAAAGTGGCATTAAACACCATAAAACTAAACCATCATCTCCTGGTTTCTACTCAGACAATCATATTTTGATACAAAATGTATCTTTTATACCAACAGAAGTTAGATAGAAATTAAATTCACCACTGGTCCATATAATTGACTCTAAATCTGGTCTCTATTTTAATCTTATTAATCTTATTTATTACGGATTTATTTTAAAGTATGAAAATATAATTCAAATAGAGGTAAAATCCAGAGGATCTGTTCTATTTTCAACTCCTTCAATTATAAAATGCCAGCCTCAGTCTGTGTGGGGAATATACTATGACCCGGCAAGATATACATGGTTACAATAGCTCAATTATTTGTTTACAACGCACCGGTAAGATTTTGATCGTTAGACAGAGGAACGTATTAAGAGTAAAAGGGAATCTGATTAGATGAATGTGTACTTGAAAAGTTTTTTTCTTGGACGCTGAACCACTTTTGTTAAAATATAAGAGCATTTTAGTAAGATTTAAAAAAAAAGTAAAGTGGATATCTATTTTTTAATTTGGATGGGGTGTTGAATTTTTTGTTACTTGATTTTAGTGCGGAATTAGAAAGCTTCCCTATCAACTGAAATTTATGGATAGAAGAGCCGCGGAACGCATATAATTTTTTTGGAAAAAACAACTTTTGCATGTCTTCTTTCATAAACTGAAAACCAAATTTGATTACCAATTGTATTTTTTTTTAATATGGGACGAAGTCCCAACTATGGTAGAAATAGCAATTTTTTTCTATGACTAATGACTACTTGAAATTTTCATGCACCGGAAATGACATCCGGAAGTCAATACATGGTTAAATCTGTGCAGAAAATCGGATGCGGACGTTTCGTAACCTGGTCGTTTCGTACTTAGTTCGGGACTTAAAAAACGACGGAAGATTTGGGTCTGGGTCCCCCTATTTGCCCCCTCTTTTAAGAAAATCTGGATCCACCCTCGGTCTACTTTGAAAAAATATTATAGGTCCATATATCCGAGTTAATATTGTTTAAAAAAAAATATTGGACTTCGTCCCAAGTTAGGCAACACCTATTATCATATTAGTATCATCACTACCCTATGGAAAATGCATTGTAAATAATTGCACTCTTGTAACCATATAATTGTGAATATCATTAATTGTGAAACATTAATCGAGGTCTCCTGCCTCGAGTTTTTATCAATGTCTAATAAAGAAAATACACGTTTTTACTTCCCATAATAAAGATATTTATTAAAACCCCAATGTAGTGCCTCGTATGATCTTTGTCTATTTTTAGAAATATTATCCCGTTTGTAAGTGGAATATATTCTTAATACGATTATACATAAACACGGTAAGTCAACAGAATTTTCATACGACTAAAATTAGTTATCATAGTGACTTGGTCCAAAAAATAATTTCATAATTTCAAGGTTTTATCGAATAAAAAGTCTGTAACACAAGAAACGTGTTGTTTACCGATAGGTGTGTATGTGTGTGTGTGCGTGTGTACTACTGGACTCCGTCATAGGTAATTAAGGTCATTTCGTTTGTTTTGTTTGATGGTGACGCCACTTTCAACAATATTCAATTATATCGTGGCGGTCAGTTTTATTGGAGGAGGAAACAGGAAAACCCGGAGAAAACGACCGACCTGTCGCAAGTCACTGACAACACTTTAATACATAATGATTATGTACACCTCGCCCTGATCGAGATTCGAACTCACACCATCAGTGTTGATAGGCATTGATTGCATAGGTAGTTGTTAATCCAACATACGGTCAAAACAATATCTACTATTCATAACATAATATCTTGAAGTTATCTATTGATTCTTGTGTAAAGGACAAAACGTTCAGTGATGAAGAAGGGAGAGTTGAGTCCAATAAACTGGTTTAACCCCCCCCCCCCCCNCCCCTCCCAAAACCACACACACACATATGATTGTGCCTGTCACGAGCAAGGACCTGGATTTCCAATTTCATATGTAGTGGTAATTTTTGTGTTCAGTGAGTGTAACAACAACACTTGTGTACAACTGTGATGTTTTATTACTCAAAGGGGAAGTACAAGTGAAGGGGATGGTAACGCACAATATGTTGCGATATGCAAACTAAGTCCAAATATGGAATTTATAAAGAATGATATTACATCTCCCTTTCTTTCACAAAGAAATTAACTATTTCAAAATGTATCCAGTCTCCGAGATCCAGTCGAATTAAAATGGAAATTAATGTCTATAGATTTGTAAATTTCACAATTGAATTTCACAGTTTGAATTAAACTCACAAACTTTAAAAGTTCTACTATAAGTATGAAAATAAATGAAAAAGCTCCTACGCTTATAAGATAATTAAAGTCAAAATGATTGGACGAATTCACACTTTACAAGTCAAGTCTCTCAGGTTTCTTTATGCGTCTTCCAGACCTGGTTGTCATGTCCGAATGGTTGTTCCTGTTGGCTACGCTAACTACAGATCTACTTGTGTTAGTGTCACTTGCTGTATTATTCGGTTTGTGTTCGTTCGGTTGAATGTCATTTTGATCGTCATTTGCGAAATTGTCACAGGAGATATCTCGGTCGTACTCCTTCGATGCTGTTCTAGTAGAAGTGCGTAAGTGTTTGCGATTTCTGCGGTACAGTCTATGATTTCCCGGATCATCACTTTGAACGACATAAGATCTTGGTTTGTTATAATGTTTCGTTACAGTTCCAGGTATCCACTTCTTCGTACCGGGTAGAGGTGTCATTCGGACAGCACTTTCGGTGTTCAACGGTGGAAGTTCTTTTACCCCTCTACGCTTATCATAATAAAACTTCTGCTTTTCTTTCTCGCGATCAAAGTGTCTCTTCACAGCAAGAGGGTTATGCGAATTCGGTTTCAAAACATCTTTCGATGCTGGTAGAGTGTTTCTCGGTCGTCTACCCATTAGAAGTTGTGAAGGCGATAAGTCAATACCTTCTAATGGTGTAGTCCTGTAATCTAGCAAGCTCAAATGTTTGTCATCAGATTTCCTCCAGAGATTTTTGACGGTCTGAATTGACCTCTCGGCTTCTCCGTTAGCACTTTGGAAATGAGGACTAGACGTTTCGTGATCAATTCCTAGTTCACGACAGAACTTTCTGAATTCGGACGAACTGAACTGAGGTCCATTGTCTGATCTAAGTCTAGTAGGAATTCCATGCGTTGCAAAGATAGACTTAAGAGCATTAACGATAGATGTCGTATTTGATGATTCCAACGGTAAAACATCAATGTACTTGGAATAATAATCCACGGTAAGTATGTAAGTCTTACGCTGAAAGTCAAACAAATCACATCCAACTAAGTTGAACGGAAGATCTGGAGTTGATGTCGGTTTTAGCGGCTCGGCTGATTGCTGATTCTGATACGAAGCACAAAGAGCACAGTCTTGTACACATTTCTCTATATTAGAGTTCATGCATGGCCAGAACATTACTCCACGTGCACGTTTCTTGCACTTTGTCATGCCAAGATGAGATTTGTGTATGAGTTTCAACATACCTTCGCGCAAACTGGGCGGAATAACGATTCGAAGTCCTTTGTAGATGATTCCATCTAGAACAGGTAATTGAGCTCTCGAATCCCAGTATTCTCTTACTTCGAACGGACTTTCTGATTTGGTGTCGGGCCATCCATTTAGGATAGTTTCTTGAAGCACATGTAGTTCAGATTTCGTCGTTTCCTTGATTTCGGAGTATTTATCCGTACTGATCGATATCATACAAATCATGTCCTGAACTATGTTTCCTTCCTCTTTCTCGTGAGTGAAGGGCAAGGACGCTCTCGACAAAGCGTCCGATATCTTCATATCTTTCCCTTTCCTATAGCACACTTGAATATCGTACCATTGTAACTTTAGTAACATTTTCTGAATTCTCAGCGGTGCGGCTAACAACGGTTTCTTGAATATTTGCTCTAACGGCTTATGATCATTGTACACAAAAGTTTTCTTGCCGAGTATATAACAGTGAAACTTCTTCGTACTGAACACAATAGAAAGCATCTCTTTCTCTATTTGTGCGTATCTTTTTTTCAGACTCAGATAATGAGCGAGAAGCATAAGCGATAACACGGCCTTCCTTCATCAAAACAGCACCTAAACCGTCCTGACTAGCATCGCACTCGATTTCTACTGGTTTCGATACATCGAAGAACGCAAGAATTGGCGATGTGCTACAGAGTCGTTTCAGTTCCTGAAAACTCTTTTCCTGTTCGCTTTCCCAAGTGAATAACACATCAGATTTCAAGAGTGATCGAAGTGGAGCGTCAACTTGACTCAGATTTGGCAAAAATTTAGCTAAGTACTGAACTAGTCATAGAAACCTTCGGACTCCTTCTTTGTTCTGTGGAGCAGGCATATCGATTATTGCTCGAACGTTAGCAGGATCTGGACGTAAGCCTTTGTCGGTTATTACGTGTCCCATGTACGAAACTTCGGACTTCCTTACGAAGCACTTGTCAAAGTTCAGACGCAGGTTGTGACTAGTTGCTCGCTCAACAATTTGTTTCAGAATATTGTCATGCTCTTCTATATCACAGCTTGCGATAAGAATATCGTCAATGATGGCGGTGGCACCCGCAATGCCTTCTAACATCTGATCCATTATGCGCTGATAGATTTCCGGTGCACATTTTATTCCAAACGGTAATCTTAACCATCTATACCGGCCAATAGGTGTGTTAAATGTAGTCAGATAAGATGATGGCTCTTCTATTTTGATTTGTAAAAATCCAGATTTTGCGTCTAAGACTGAAAATACCTTCGCATTCGGTATCATCGGAATAACATCCTCGATAGTTTTTAACGGGTAGTTTTCACACTGAATCACTTCGTTGAGATCCTTGGGATCTATACAGATTCTCACTTTGCCGTTACGGACAGCCACAACCATAGAGCTGACCCACTCTGTCGGTTCCTCGACTTTAGTTATGTAACCGTATTCTTCCATGCTTCTGAGTTCGGCGACCGCTCTATCTTTGATCGCTGCTGGCAGTCGTCTCGGTGGATGTACTACACCTTTCGCATTTTCGGCTATTTTGATTCGATATTTACCCGGAAGTGTGCCTGAGGTCTTAACCAATTCTGGAAAGTCATGTGACAAGTCATTTGGTGCGTCAATTTCATCGATAGTATCAATTCTTTTTACCAGCTTGAGATTTTCGGCAAAGTCACCACTGATGATATTGTCCTGTTCGATATCCACTATTTCGAATGTTTCATCCATTTCACGATCTTTGTATTTAACCGGAAGTTTGATTTTACCTATCTGCTGAATTGTGTGTCCGGTGTACGACTTCAAAAGCTTTCGCTAACCATTGATTTCATATTTACTGCTCAATCTTAACGAGTTAAACGAGTGTTTCGACAAAATACTACACCTCGCGCCAGTGTCAATTCTGAACGGCAGTGTTTTCCTATCTACTTGTAAATCCACTATCCACTTATCTTCTGACATTCCTGAACTTTCGGTTTTCACTGTTGAAATATACAAAATTTCATCTTCACTATGGCTGCTATACTGATCAGTTTCTTGTATCAAATTGATTCTACGAAGTCTTTTCCTACAAACTTTCAACCAATGGTCGGGCTTTTTACAATATTTACATTGTGTTTCTTTCGCTGGACACTTGTCCTTACTGTGTATTGTCCCACAATTTCCACACTTACTTTGATAACTACTTTTGTCATGTTTGTTTCGATCTGGTCTTGTGCTTTGCTGATATGGCCGTCGGTTGTTAGTACCACGGTTCGGCTCTCTTCGATCTTTCCTTTTGTGTTCGCTGATCTTTAAAATTTCCTCACCTCCTCACCTCGAATCATCTTGAGTTGTTTTTGCGAAAGTTCGAATTGTTGTCCAATCTCGATAGCTTTTGCGATATTCAAATCTGACCCCTTGTCTAACATGCGTTCTTGTACTTTTGCATGTCTAACGCCACTGATGATTAGGTCAGTCAATATGTCTTCAGTGTTCGTATAATCACAATCCATCAATAAAAGTCTCAAGTCTTTTACAAAATTGTCAAAGCTCTCACCTTCGCCTTGTTTACGTTGGACTGCTTTAAATCTTGCTACCCTTTTATTTGTTCTGGGTCGGATATATGTTTCAAGTTTGTCAAGAATTTTGTTTGGGTCATCTTGTTCATTTTCTTCCCACTGAAATGTTTTGTACACTTCACACCCCTGTTGACCAATCCAAAGACCTAACCAGCCTGCACGGTCGTTAGGCTCTGCTTTTACTAGGGGACCCTTGAATGTAAATTCTACGTGTTGTTTGAACCTTTGAAATTCTTGATAGACGTCTGGTGCACCCCAATTAAATGACGGATGTTCGAACTCAAAGGGGAAGTACAATTGAAGGGGATGGTAACGCACAATATGTTGCGATATGCAAACTAAGTCCAAATATGGAATTTATAAAGAATGATATTACAGTGAGTTCAGGTGAGGATTGTTTGTTTTGTTGATATTGATGTAATTGTAGACCATCACTGTTTAGAGGTGATTGTTTGCTTTGTTGATATTGATGTAATTGTTGACTGTCACTGTTTAGAAGTGATTGTTCGTTTTGTTGATATTGATGTAATTGTTGACCATCACTGCATTGATTGCATAGCCATAGGTAGTTGTTAATCCAACTACCATACGATCATATATTTGAAAGATGAACAAGTCGACCTATTCCACCTTTATAGACAATAGACAATAGACAATATTTTATTTGCACGAACACATTTACAATAAATGGTTATGGCATAAACTGAAACAATACAAAATAACAGACTCATGGAATGACAGTGGTATTTAGTACTACTAAGTATATTAAAATAGCCTCAGTTTCTAAATGGCCTTTCTCATTAAGAAACAATCATTTAAAAACACCCCCTGTGTGCCAATCAAGCAGCCATGTTGAGCAAAATTTACATCTAAAAATTATACCTGTAGGCTGTACATATTCTTGTACCACAAGAACATATTTAGAGTGGGTTCAGCAAGATATAGTGGAAATCAGCAGTTTTCAGTTATATAAAGTGGGTTCAGTTAGACAGAAATCAGTAGTTTTCAGTAATATAGAATGGGTTCAGTTAGATATACAGGAAATAAGTAATTGTCAGTAATATAGAGTGGGTACAGCTAGATATACTGGAAATCAGTAGTTTTCAGTAATATAGTGTGGGTTCAGTTACATACATGTATACTGGAAATCAGTAGTTTTCAGTAGTATCGAGTGGGTTCAGCTAGATATACTGGAAATCAGTAGTTTTCAGAAATATAGTGTGGGTTCAGTTAGATATACTGGAAATCGGAGGTTTTCAGTAATATAGTGTGGATTCAGTGAGATATACTGGAAATCAGAGGTTTTCAGTAATATAGTGTGGATTCAGCAAGATATACTGGAAATCAGTAGTTTTCAGTAATATAGTGTGGATTCAGCTAGATATAACGGACATCAGTAGTTTTCAGTAATATAGATAAGTGTGGGTTCAACTACGTATACTGGAAATCAGTAGTTTTCAGTAATATAGAGTGGGTTCAGTTCACGGGGGGGGGGGGGGTCACTTCCTATATACTTGTATATACAGACGTGCCGCTGGATTGGGTCGGTTTTTTGAGCTGTCAAATATATGACTGGGGTGGAAATTTTGTATTAGGATATGTCAATGGGTGGTAATTGGTAAGCAAATAATATATGAATGGGTCTTATCTTTAATACATTAATACGCAGATAAATTCCTATGTCTGATCACTACGATCTGCAGTCCATGTCCTGCAAAAAATTGATGTCCTGCAAGGAATCTGACATTTAATCCTCCGTTAATTGAATAATCAAGTGTCAAATTAATATATTACAGGATGTCTCTTATCTGGACCATGTCTGTACAAACAATTAATAATTAGCAATCTCGGTTTCAGGTAAATAAAATATATGAATAGGTCGACATTTTAGGTAAGGAATATATGAATGGGTAGGATTTTTGTAATGTGTCAATATATGACCGGGGGGTGTTTTCCAATTCCCAGCTACACCCCTGTACCCCAAATTACCAGAAGCGACCCCCCCCCGTGGTTCAGTTAGATATACTGGAAATCAGTAGTTTTCAGTAATATGGTGTGGATTCAGTTAGATATAATGGAAATCAATAGTTTTCAGTAATATAGAGTGGGTTCAGTTAGATATACTGGAAATCAGTAGTTTTCAGTAATATGGTGTGGATTCAGCTAGATATAATGGAAATCAGTAGTTTTCAGTAATATAGAGTGGGTTCAGTGAGATATACTGGAAATCAGTAGTTTGCAGTAATACTATACAATACATGTATTTCATGTTATAATATTGTAATCTTTCTATTATTAAATAGAACACAATTTCTTCTGGATAGCTGGAAAAAGACCAAACATGTACACATAATTTAAGTCTGAAATATAGGCTCTATAAGGAACCGAACATTTGATAACTTAAATACCAAGCTAATTTGAAGTTGATGAATACTGATGACGGTTCTCAGGATCCGACACAATGAGTTGCCATGGAAGAGAGCGTTGACTGAATCGCTTACACCAATTGGAATGTAAACAATCTAACCTTCACCCCAAAAAATGAAGTCTGGCTATTTTCAGGCCGGTATGACCGCGAATCGTCACAGAGCAGATATTATCAAAGGCGGTATGAGTGTATAATGAGCTTTAGTAACCATACAACAATCAATGCATTCAAAAGTAAAAGCATAGCTTTAGAGATCGAGGCACTATGACAACCACCATTGCTAAATTATAAAGAGAAATAGCCTCTTCTGTTCAAACTAGAAATATAATTATCTGTAAATGACATTTTCTATTAATGTTCTTTTAAACATTTTTTTAAATTTCACTTTCAGAAATGAATATCAACGAATTACCACCAGAACTGCTTGTGAATATCTTCCAGTACCTTGGTCAAGAAGCGTTACTCTTCAGTGTTAGCCACGTTTGTCGTCACTGGTATCACGTGACAAAGTCAGTAAGTCTGTGGCATTATGTAGACATGAATCGTCTAGTGATTAAACGAAAGAAAAGCGAATTGAATGTGATTCAACGAATTTCAGAATTTTCATTGAATATACAACACTTAAAAATATCACCCATACTTCTAGTAGAGTTAGATTCATTCTGTAAAGGTCACGGAGAACAATTAAAAAATCTTCGAAAACTGGAACTCATACCAAGCCGTATAACGTCGGCAGATATATTTCAACTAGTACGGAGAACTTGTCCGAATCTTAAATCACTTAAATTCAAGTTTTCATCTGATCAAACGTCTATCTTACCATCAGCGTTTCATGATCTAAAGGTAGAGGAAATATGCTTAGACCACGAAATTTGTGGAAGAGAACAACATTGGTCACTCGAAGAAAAACTGTCTACCACTCTCTACGAATTAGAACAGGAGATCAGTAGGACAAAAAGATTAACAATCCGTTCGTCTTCCTACGCTTTTATATCATTCATTCTGGAAAAAACGTTGCCATTGGTAACATGTCTGGACGCATTCGGAGTGGTTCTGTCGAATAGTGATACACTTAAGATAACATCAGTTACAGCTACAATGCTGACGGAGTTACGCCTGGACTTCGCCCGGGTATCAGATGGAGTGCTAATAAAAATTGCTGAGTCATCCCCAAATTTAAAGATATTGTCATTACTTAGTTGTAAATCAATAACAGATAGAGGAGTTTCTATGGCAACAAAAAACTGCCATAAACTGGAACGTCTTTTACTGCGAAATTCAATGACTAGCGAGGTAACTTATGGAGACCAATCTCTGTCAAGTATTTCTTTATTTGCTGTGTCTGATGATTGTGTCTCGTTACGGATGTTATTGGCACAAAACCTAAAAAGATTTGATGACGTAAAACTGTCAAAAATCATACGTTCATGTCATCTGCTGACTTCACTTAGTCTCTGCACATGCCCACTTCTTTCTGATAGCTCACTGGAAGTTATCGCTCAAAATTGCTCAATGTTGAAATCGGCAGATTTTAGCCAATGTCCAGAAATCACGTTTAATGGAGTATGGAAAATTATGAGCGGTTGCGTTGATATTTTAAGTCTATGTCTTGTTGCATGTGATGGTCTGGTAAGTGTTTTATCATCAATACAGGCACGTGAAAACGAAACCGAGACGACAACAGGTACAGTACAGAACACAGAACAGTTGCCCAGTTTTGATGATGACTTGCCACACTCTAAGATACACACCCTTAATATGGCATATTGTTGTAATTTGGATCCAACATCACTGAAAATGATTTCCGAAAAATGCAAAGACTTACGAACACTAATTTTAAGGTTCTGTGGGAATAAAATGGAGAATATTAATTCTGACATTTTGCAAGCTGTGTTTTCAAATTGTACGAATCTACAGGCTATCCTTGTTGGCTTTAGTGATTCAATAGACCGAGAAGAAACGGGTAAAACAATCGATAAAGACGGCAATTATCCTTCCTGGCGACTTGGTATGGGTCTGTACCATGACAACGCTTGATGAACTTATTGAACTTTAATCTTAACATTTTTATTATATACATGTATGTAAATCGTTTTATTCATAAATATGGAAAGCTTATCTTAACCGAACCTATTTGAGGACTACTTTCGTGTTCCGAATAGACAGGTTTTTGTTTATACATGTAAAATTAACAATCTTTATTCAATGCTCAATTTTACCCCGAATGGTTGAAGGCATATACAAGGAATATATAACAACGTACACAAGTCAAACAGACAAAGACATAGTAAGAACGTACAAATAAAATGAAAACAAATTGATCTACATTCAATTACAATTATGCAGCAGTAGAGCCCACTTTCCTCAGTGATATCGACTTTTTAACGAATGGTAACGTAAACCGCATAATTTGTGATGATGACAGAATTAATAGTATTTTTTTAGCTCTGACTGTCATATTCATTAAATTTAGGACAGATTCCGTTTATATCTTTGTACAGTATATTTCTCAAAGTATGGCTATTCTTACATCCAAAGAAAAAATGAAACTCATCTTCAACCTCTTTTAAATCACAAAATTTACATATTCTATTTTCTTTTTTAATTCTTGTGTATCTTAACATAGATTTCCTTCATTGAAATCTGTCGTAACCGAACAGAATAGACAGATGTTTGTCATAGAAAGTTTTCCTATATTGAAACAGTACTTAAAGTTCGGTTTATACAGGATTCCAGCTTATTCAGGGTTCGGTTTATACAGGATTCCAGCTTATTCAGGGTTCGGTTTATACAGGATTTCAGCTTATTCAGGGTTCGATTTCGACAGGTTTCATTGCACGTCAAAAACGTATTGTGTATTTCTGAATTGCTGCTTCATTTATAGATCAATATCAGTAAATCATTTCTTTGATCTAAGACATTTAACCCACTCCCACCCAATGTGTTTGATTAAATATAAATTTAATATATATAGGAAAAAAAAGAGCCACATTTCAATATTTATAGGAATAAAGAGCCACATCTCACAAATGTATGCCCCACCCTAGTGATTGGAAATCTTCTTAGAAAGTGTTTTAATATAATATACATAACATTGATAAATGTTTCATCTAGTTCCGTTATGCACATGGTAATTGTATTCATGTTTTAGTTTAGATGTAGTAACGTAGTACGGGTGCCACATGTGGAGCGAGAACGAACTGCTTACCCTTCCGGAGCATCTGAGTTCACTCCCGGTTTGTAGTGGAATTCGTAATGCTCTATCTTTAGTTTTCTGTGTTTTGTTTTGTAGATCATTGTTTATCCTTTGTCCTTTTTATGCCTCCGCTTGACGAGAGTCGGGGGTATATAGGGATCCTCATGTCCGTCCGTCCGTCACACTTTTGGTTTCCGGATAATAATTATTAAAGTACAGCTCAACCAAATATTTTCAAATTTTAAAACAATGCTGTGGACCATTAAATACAGGTTAAGTTCGATTACGGTGTATCTCACATTCACCGTTCCTGAGTTATGGCCCTTTTTTTCTGAGAAAATATGGACCTTTTAGGTTTCCGGATGATATTTAAAGTATGGCTGAACCAAATCTTTTCAAACTTTAACACAATGCTGTGGACCATTAAATACAGTTTAAGTTCGATTACGGTGTATATCACATTTACCGTTCCTGAGTTATGACCCTTTTTCTCTTAGAAAATATGGACTTTTTAGGTTTCGGAGTGATATTTAAAGTACCGCTCAACCAAATCTTTTCAAACTTTAACACAATGCTGTATACCATAAAATACAGGTTAAATTTGATTATGGTGTATTTCACATTTACCGTTCATAAGTTATGCCGCCGTGGCCCTTTTTCTCTTAGAAAATAGGGTCTTTCTAGGTTTCCGGGTGGTATTTAACGTACGACTCAACCAAATCTTTTCAAACTTTAACACAATGCGATGTTTGTCTCGGAATCAGGATCCCGAGTGGGGAGACATGTCTATCCGCGGACTGTTGTTTCAGTGAGTTAGCTCTATACAAATCCAAATCAGCGTGTTGGTCTAGTACACAGCGAACCTGATTATCATCTAATTGAAAATTAACTTGTTCTCGCCGTGAAAATTGCCGAAATGACGTTAAACAACAATCACTCACTCAAATACACAACTTGTGTGTGATGTAAAATGCAAAGTTTGTGGAAACATTTACAAGAAATGGCTATCAGATTAGACAACACAACGTGAGCAAGCATAATTACAAAATACCAGACAACATACACTGCCACATGTAAAAAAATAACATTTTATGGGTTTGTCCCTTTTATCTCAAAAACTACATCAAATCAATCAATCAATCAATCAATCAATCAAAAGCTAGGTCAAATCTGGTTGATATAATGTAGGCAGGAAATTTCATAAGGAATGTTAAAAAATAAATCGGACTTGAAATAAAAATTCAAAATGTTGGGTTTGGTTTGGTTTATAGTGTTTAACGCCACTTTCAACAATATTTCAGTTATATCGTGGCGGTTAATTGTATTGGTGGAGGAAACCGGAGGACCCGGAGAAAACCACCGACCTCTCGCAAGTCACTGACAAACTTTATCACATATTGTTGTACACCTCGCCTTGATAGAGATTCGAACTCACAACATCAGTGGTGATAGGCATGATTGCAATGGTAGTTGTAAATTCAACTAGATCACGTCAACCACGGCCCCCTCCTCACTCTAAAATTGAGAACATCATTGTTAGCATACATTCAATGCGTGGAAACCCGTCAGTTTTGCAAACACTTCTGTACAGTTAAAATTCCGGGCAAGGACACCGTTCACACAAAACTCATCCTACTGTACAGAAGTGTTTGCAAAACTGACGGGTTTCCATGCAATGAATGTATGCTAACAATGAAGTCTGATATGTGGGCCCTTCGGTGAACTACTTGGTTTTGTTAGTTTTCCTTTTTTTAAATTGTACAACTGCATAAACCTACCTCGAGGCGATGTTCAAGTATCCGTGCGTGTGACGTAGCAAACCACCCGTGATGAAAGAGGTCCCTGTTACCCGCCTGAAAGGGTAATAAATCCCAGGCAACTTTTAGATCAAATTAGGGATTGATCATTGTGTAAGCGGTTCACTGAATATTCCTATCTGAGTATTTCCATATAGGTAATAGGAAGGAAACTATTGCTCTGTGTCAGATTAGGAATGAAGCAAGTAATCTTAATTTTCATCTTTATGATCACCACTTAACAGATAGAATTAATTGCCCTAATTGTGATTGCCCCTGCGATACCCCTGCACAGTTTTTCATACACTGTCCGAAATATAATAATCAGAGACAAACCTTAAAAAATACTTTTACTAAACTGAATATAAATTTCATTTTACAAACTATATCGAATGGATGTGAAACGCTGAACTATCATCAGAATGAGGAATTAGTACTTGATATACAATTACTTATTAAAAATAGTAAAAGGTTCTAACTGTCTTCAAATTACTACATTCAAATATACTTTTAATTTTCCTTGTTGACAAACTCATCATAATTATATTCACTATTATGTTATATTTGTATATTATTTTCTCTTCTTATTATTATAGTGTGACTTAATTTTTTATAAGTCAATGCTCAGATCAAAATAATTTATTATTACCAGTATGATTTTTCTTCCCTTATAAATGCTACTTGAACATTTCGGCTCAAACATTAAGAACTTCTTATTGAGTAGCACATTACCTCAAGGTGAACACAGGAGCCCGAGTGGCTAAATGAGTTAGGTCGCTGGATCTAACAACTCATACAAGCCTATCACCAATACGGCGTGGGTTCGTGCCCGGCTTTGTAAATTACGAAAAGGGTGCACTCGACTCGCAACCACAAGTGATAAAGTTTACCAGTTGCTTGCCCATGGTCGGTGGTTCTCTCCGGGTACTCCGGCTTCCTCCATAAGTAAAACTGGTCGCCATGATATAGCTGAAATATTGTTGAAAGTGGCGTTAAAAACCAAAAATCAATCAATCAAGGCGAACAACATTACAGCAATTTCTTTTTATCCTTTTCTTACACTAATTATCCACTTGTATAATAATTGATTGGAATTATTTTTTCTTTTTCCAGATTATTACAATAATTGATTTAAATTATGCTTCTTTTTCCAAATTACCTTTCAATAATAATGCAACTAACTTCATTGTTATATTAATTCTCTTAGCATTGCACTTACATTATATATTATATTATAGTTACCTCTCTTTGATTGTATAATAATTATAAACTCTGTTGCTGTATCCTTGTATGAGGAGAGGATCTATAATAGGCTTGTCCTGCTGCTAGTATCCAATCCTTTTCAGTACTTTTCTGAATAAAATACGTTTAAATTATTAATGACTGGCGACATGTCGCTGGTTTTCTCAGGGGCCTCCGCCAATAAAACCTGACCGCCACGATATAACTGAAATATTGTTGAACGTGGCGTTAAACACCATCAAACAAACAAACAAACAAAAATACGTAAGGGACATGTCAACACAGATATCCCAACGCAAAATGAACGAATTGCTGATTATTAAGTAGGACATCGAAAGTGTGTGACTTTGGAGACTGCCATCCCAAGTTTGTGTTGTAAAAATGGAACCAAACCTGTAAATTGTGTGATCGTCAAGACATCACCATCATCATCAGTCTTCTTTATCATCTTCTGTAGAGGGATATGGGAATCTGATCAGAGGCGGATCCAGGATTTGAAGTTAGGGGGTCGCACTTAAAATAATCGGGGTGAGCGGAGCGAGGCGCGAAAATTTTGGGGGTATTTCGTGTGAAAAATCACGATTTTACGCAA
>MJUT01052401.1:175640-189300 GCA_002080005.1 Gigantidas platifrons
GGGGGGGGGGGGGAGCTACAGCTTTAATATTTTGAAGGATGTTTATACACATAATGGAGATATGGATGTCCACAGGATTTTGATTTTCCTCAAACATTCTCAAAATGACAGGTAGTTGGACTTAAGTCATTTTTTTTTCATACTAGCTGCATAAAGGGAACATGGTTTGTCCGGCTAACTCCTCCTACAGTTTTAGGGCTACAGCTTTAATATTTTGCAGGATGTTTATACACATGATGGAGGTGTGCATGTCCACAAGATTTTGATTTTCATCAAATTTTTTTCAAAATGACAGGTAGTTGGACTTAGTCATTTTGTTTGTCCGTCCGTAAATAGATACATGGTTTGTCTGGCTATCTCCTCCTACTGTTTTGGAGCTACAGCTTTAATAATTTGTATGATGTTTATGCATATATTGGAGGTGTGTATGTCCACAGCATTTTGATTTTCATCAAATATTTGATGACAGGTGGTTGGACTAATTTGTTTCTTACTAGCTACATAATGGAAACATGGTTTGCATGTCTCCTACTACAGTTTTTGACTTGTTTATAATTTCTTATGGTCTTACAGACACACTTCATTTTTTTAAAATCACTCCTAACAAAACAACTTTGTCCATAATTATCAAGTAAGAGGGCATACTTCTCGTTTGAGACCAGAAATCTTTCCCTTGGGTGTCTGAGATTTTTCCGTCTTGCCCTCTTACCGGTGTTAGATCCTTTATTACTTACATCCTGCCAACTCATGATAAAATACAGTATGGCTTCCATAAATTATTTCGATTCAGTACAAATATGATTGTCCACTTTGATGGGAAAGGCACTTATTTATATTTACGTTTTGAGGGCAATGTCGCACACGAGTTATGCGGCGCAGGTTGGATGCCTTAACTATCAACTTGCCAAATTCGAGCAAACGATAACTGATAACGTTTGCTTGCATGAAATGAAACTCATATTGATGGAACAGCTGTAGCAATAATATTTTGTTTGCCCATTTTAATTGCACATCGCATATTTATTAGTTTTTAGCTCACCTTGCCAAAGGCAATGTGTGCTTTTGCCATCACTTGGCGTCCGTTGTCTGTTGCCTTTTCACATTTTAATCTTCTCCTCTGAAACCCCTCAGCCAAATGAACTGAAACTTGGTAGGAAGCATCTATGGAAGGTCTTTTATATATATATATATCTTTATTTCTCAAACTGACAGTGCATAGCACATATACAGAGAAGTTACAAATAAATGAACAGATTAAACTATATACAATATATACAAATACAGTAAATCGACAGATGGAATTAGCCGGGAGGACAAACTATCATATTTATATATCTAATAAATTTACATAGTTTTTGCATGATTGGTTTCCATTCACTAGTCGTTAAATTTTTGAATTTTGTTATATTGGGACGTTCAATTAGATGTTTTGGAAGTAGTGAAATACGGTTTTCGCTTAAATTAGTACATTCAAATATGTAATGATATTCGTCTCCAATTTGATTCTTTTGACCAAGTTCGCAATAGCGATTTTCCCTCGGAATATTACTCCATCTTCCCTTTTCTATGGGCAGTTTATGATTTGTAGTTCTAAATTTACATAAAAGAAGGGAATGTTGTTCATCTAAAATATTAAAATATTCTTTAAATGTAAAATCAGTTTTGAAAATTCTATAATTAAATGCTTTAGGGGAATTATGGACTGACAAATTCCAATCCTGTAAAAAGTGGTCTAATAATGTTTGTTTTATACTTTGTTTTAGCCACTCGATGCTTTTGAAAGTTTGCGTTTGCCATATATTAGAAAAAACAGTTTCGTTTAATATTTTTTCCAAAAATTTTATCCATTTAATATTGACATTTTGTTGCGAATACAAATGGTATGATAAACTATACATAATGCATGATGTTTTGGATTGTTTTCCACAAATAATTTTTGCCCAAAAAGAAATAAATCTAATTTTAATGTCGATTTCGACCGGGTATCTACCTAATTCACCATATATCATATAATTCGGAGTAGACGTCTTGAGGTTCAAAATCATTTTACAAAATTTTAAGTGTACTTTTTCTAACACGTCATTGTTTCCAAATCCCCATATTTCGCAGCCATAAAGTAAAATTGGTTTTACCATTTTATCGAAAAGACTCGATAGACATTTTATAGATAAGTTGTGTTTTCTTCCTAATTTCAGTACTTCATACATAGAAACAACTGCTTTATCCACTAAACGTATTTTTGCCAGATTAAAATTGCCAGTTTTGCTAAAAATAATACCGAGATAATTGAAGTTTTTGACTACTTCAATTTCGGAGCCATTATACTTAAAAGATAAATTTTGAGGTGTACGACCACTCCCAAATATGACAATTTTAGTTTTATCAATGTTAACTTTCAGCTTCCAGGATAAACAGTATTTATGAAAAGCATCGAGCTGTGCCTGTAAATCACTCTCAGATTCAGATAATATAACCGTGTCATCAGCATATATTATTATAAATAATATCAAATAAATATTTAACTGGCTTTCGAGATCGCCTGAGATTGATTCTAAGCCTGTAGCATTTTTGGCTTCTAGAAAAGTTTCTAAGTCATTTAAGAATAAGGAAAATAAAAATGGAGGTAAATATACTCCCTGTCTAACTCCATTGTCACATGTAAAATTATCTGATTTGCACTTATTATTGATGTTACAAAGTAACCTGGCCGGCCTGTTTGAACTTCAAACTCTGACCGTGGATGAATCTACTATTTATATGTAACACCAGCTTCTCGAACAAATAACAACAAGCGGCTATTCATAGTATTGTTGTTTGCATAGTATAGAATATAAAAGGTATAATAATTGTCAATTGACTCTAATTAAATGGATCAGTGAATTCAGATGTAAACTATTTTACCTGTCCACACTAAATTAAAAATGAAGGTTCCAATTGAACTACGACCGATAGCCATGTCCGGCCAAGTTAGCCTGAATCAACAATAAACACAATACATGATTTTATATTACAATACATATTAAAAATAACATCATACATTTTCCCATTTATATTGTTTAGTAATAATTTATGCCATAAACTAGCTCGCCAAACAGTATCAAAGGCCTTCATAAAATCAAAGAATGTGCAGTACATTTTTTTTTTAACATTTTAGAATTTCAAAAAAAGATTGTTATGTGAACATATTATCTGAATTGGAATATCCTTGGCGGAAGCCAGATTGGTTTTCACTTAAAACAGAAAAAGATTAAGAAAATTCAGTTAATCTCTCATTCAGTATTGCAGTGAAAAGTTTACAGAGGCAACTTACAATTGTAATCGGTCTATAATTCTTGGGGTCAAATTTATCGCCTTTATTTTTATAGATAGGTTTTATCATCCCAATTAACCAACTGCTAGGCATAATGCCATTATTAAATATAACATTAAATAATTTGTCATAAACATTAATAAACTGGTTCACCGTACTTTTGATATACTCGTTTATTATTTCATCTTCACCGCTTGCTTTTTCATTTTTAAGTTTTCAGACACATTTGAAAATTTCGTCTTTTGTTATTGGTTAATTAATATGGCTATTAATTTGCTCTAAAGTTCCTTCATCCATATCTAGTTGACCTTCGTAAACGTTACCTTCTGAATCGGAATTTAAGTCTTTGAAAAAATCAAAAAGTTTGTCTATGCCAATATCAGGTTGATTTTTTTCTTTTCCCTTTATTTAATAATTTCCAAAAATCCTTTGGGTTTGTCGAATGTAATTCATCTAGATTTTTTGTCATATTTTGAGAATAATCTTTACATTTTTTATTTAAAAGGTTTTTATAAAGATCTCCTACGAGCTACGTTTTTTCTATTTTTAGATTTTTTTACCTGGTAAATCGATTGAATCGAACATATTGGTTTTGGTTTCTACAAAACAAACAAAATCATTCGACCTAATTAGATTTTCGGATTCAGGGTATTTAAGTTAAGATTTGAAACCACAACAATTCAAATAGAGTAATTTTATATTTTATTGATCGGATTTGAGTACAAAGATGAGTTTAACGATTCAGTCCTATCAGATATATTACTTTGACACGATGATAAATGATTAGACGAATCTAATGTATTGTTACAATGATAATCTTTTGTTTTTATACAAGTTTCATAATAAAAATTATAAATGATATAAAAATTTATATTTTCTATTTCAACCACATCAAGATAATCTGATAATACATAAATTTCTTTTGAATATTTTTCTGAGTTATATTTTTATGAATATTTCTCGATATACAGTTAACGACATTATAGCCACGGGTACATGTTATATTGGTGGCAGTGGGATTAGAAACTATATTTGGGAGACTATCATCATATATTTCAGATTCATTACTTAAATCATTAAAATATATACATGTATCAGTAGATAAAGTACTAGTATTATTTACTAACACAACTTCATTATTGACATTATTAAATGAAAAATTAATTGATTCATCTACAACAACAGGGTCATCATCTACAATCATATGAAAGTCTTGTATTTTATCAGACTTTGAGAAATGTTTATTTACAATATTTGTATGCATAAAACCATAATTTTCACAAACAGTCTTTTACAACATAGTTCAGAGAATGATTGTGAGAGGGTTCTCCCTGACTGTCCTATTCATGGCCTACAAAACCACCTTGGTTTGGTGACGATCCCTGTCGAGGTCGCTTCATTGGTCTACCAGGTGTGATGTGTGAGTTATGTCCTTGTCCGCATTGTACAAATGTAAGTGGGGAGAGGAGTTCCACACATTGTCAACATTAACTGGTCTGTCTTCAGGTGGTATGTATTGCTCTCCGTCAATGAACAGCCGGTCGCGGACAAGCACCGCATGACATCATTGTTGTTTTGCCTCCCTCATTATAAAGATTGTTCATTTTGTCCCGATCCATTAACAAACATGGCCACCACAGGCAATTCTTGTTTCTGATTGGCCGATTTTTAAAAATCTTCTCCTCTGAAACCACTTGGCCAAGTGAACCGAAACTTTGTAGGAAGCATCTATGGCAGGTCCTCTATAAAGAATGCTCATTTTGTTCGAATCCATTACCAAACATGACCGCCACAGGCAATTCTTGTTTCTGATTGGCCGATTTGTAAAAATCTTCTCCTCTGAAACCACTTGTCCAAAATAAACCAAAACTTGGTAGGAAGCATCTATGGAAGATCCTCTATAAAGATTTGTCATTTCGTCCCGATCCGTTAACAAACATGGCCGCCACAGGCCATTCTTGTTTCTGATTGGTTGATTTCTAAAAAAAATCTTCTCTGAAACCGCTTGGCCAAATGAATCAAAACTTGGTAGGAAGCATCCTTGGAAGGTCCTCTATAAAGATTGCTCATTTAGTTCCAATCCGTTAACAAGCATGGCCGCCACAGGCCATTCTTTTTTTTTGTTGATTGATTGATTTCTAAAAAATCTTCTCCTCTGAAACCGCTTTCCCAAATGAACTGAAATTTGGTAGAAGGCATGTATGGAAAGTCCTCTATAAAGATTGCTCATTTCGTCCCGATTCGTTAACAAACATGGCTGCCACAGGAAATTCTTGTTTCTGATTGTTCGATTTTTAAAAATCTTCTTCTCTGACACCACTTTACCAAATAAAGCTAAACTTTGTAGGAAGCATCTATAGAATGTCCTCTATGAAGATTGTTAATTTCGTCCCGATTCGTTACCAAACATGGCTGCCATACGCAATTCTTGTTTCTGGTTAGTTGATTTCTAAAAATCTTCTTCCCTCAAACTGCTTGGCCAAATGAACCGAAACTTGGTGGGAAGCACCTATGGAAGGCTCTGTATTAAATTTCCTCAAAGCAGAATAAAAGTTGAGCGACACAAGCTCAGCCCACTGAGCCTCTAGTTGTATATGCTGATTATTTTCAGTGACTAAAGATGTTGAAAACGCTGATAAGAAGTGTAAAAAATTATTTTGTGATTACATTACCTGGCTTAAATGTGTGCACCACACATGTGCCAATAAGATTTTTCCGTTTAAATAAATCGCTCGTTTGCTTACAAAGCGATGGAAGGATGCCATATTAGAATATAAAATTTATTTGACAAGGCTTAGAAACGAGACGAAAGACGAGCTTTAGCCAGTCTTTTCCCCCGATTCGCACGGAGTCAAATAAATTCTATATTCACCATCAATATATCAATATTGTGTTTATCCTGCAATCCACGATGTTTTTAGAAATTTTATCCCATGAATATATTTCTTTTTCAATTACTATCTATTTGCGCAGTGATACACAAGAGACATAAATCGCTTAAATTGGACAGAAATTGTGCATGCAAATAGTTCCCAAAAGGAAATGAAATAATGTTGATTCAAACTGCTACAAGTACACATCGACTACTTTCAGGAAGCAAATACATTTTTTTAATAAATATACATTTCTTTTCTATGAACATACATTTGTTTTCATGGGCTATCCTTGGTATGAAAGTTTTCAGCAGTTACAATGAGTGGATTGGAGTTTCTGTTAATGATGGCCGTTTTATGTTTTAATTTTAAATTAACGAGAAATTTTTAAACACTTGTGTATGATGTTGAAATTTTTAAACCTAAATATATTTGACCTTTTACCTTATTACTTTGTTAATTGATTCTTTATCCTTATCAGGCCATTGACAGATTGAGCAAAGGTAGCTTATCAACAGATGTAGAGTCAGTGAGAACGAAAAGCGTTGACACATGCATGGAAAAAACAGATTTACGAAAAGAACTGAAAGAAATACGAAAAGAATTGATGGAACTAAGGGGACGACACATACCATTAAATATTCAAAGTAAGTTAATTGTTATCTTCTCAGTTTAATTAAAATTACGTGTTTGTTTGATCTCTTATTTTTCTTTGTGGTTGAGGGGGTGGGGAGGGGGACAGGGTGGTGGTAATACTAACAGTTTGACCAGATCCTGTATGGGGTTATGTCAGGAAATGTTTCAAGGTAATCAGTGACTGTAAAACGAAAAATGACGGACTAAACAATGACCAATAAAAAAAGAACTAATGCACAAACTATGTTGTCAGTAATGAAGAAAGGACCTGGAAGTTCTTATGACAAATGGAACATATCCTTGGTCATTTGTGACACAGATATACCGTAACGATTAACTAAGCCATAGTGGTGATGACTTTAACTTAACAAATAGGAACCTTTGGTTCAGTAGGTTCTTTGTTAGCAGCAACCCTTAATCAAGGAAATCCTGATAGAAATCACAAACTTTGGAATATCAGATCAATTGAGATAATACAATTATTGACTTTGATATAGGTTGCTACAGGGATTTATCAACCTGAAAAAAGTTATATTCACTGAGCCGAAGGCGAGGTGAATATTGCTTTTTGAGGGTTGATAAATCCCAGTAGCAACCTATTCCAAAGTCAATGATCATTTTATTATATGATTATACATGGGAAAAAAACGTTTCCGGCATATTTTTAGCTTTTAAATATGCCCGGAATATTTTGACAGCTACATTTGTTGCTCTACGCGTATTTTTGAAATCTTTTTCTTTCAAGATTCTTCTGAATTCATCCTCGTCCACTGTGGCAATTCGTGCAGACGACAATTCATTGTCCATTTTATTATTTTTTTGACGTACAGACATCAACAAGCATTCTCTGATAGAGAATGACGTCAGGAACCCCGGATGAAAGACACCCCCTGATTGGCCAATGTTGCCGAGAGACGTAAAATTTTATTGGAACGTGGAATTCTGGAATCTATATTTCTATTTTTAGCCTAAATTGGGGTGACATTACAGTCCATACTACCTATGAGCTAATTTTACCTCATTTGAGGTTGACATCGCACGTACACATTACTTTTCAAGTTGATTTCAGCCAATTAGAAACTAGACAAAGTTCAATCATATAATATATATATATATATATACTCCATCTGCAGGAGCTGCTGGAATGTTGCTTCATATAAATGGACAGTTCACAATGGTAAAATTTAAACCATCTATTTTGTTGTTGATGTTTGTTCTGTAAGATTTTATTAACTGGCCCCTACTGTCAATTACGAGGTGTAGGTCAAGATGTGAAGCAGACCTTGTTGTATCTCTGGTATTCTTTATTTCAAGCACAATTTAACAAATAGTTGGAGCAGTCACAATATACGATTATCTACAGTATACGATTATCTAAAGGATACAACCAGCGACAACATACAATTATCTACAACATACAATCAGCGACAATATACGGTTATCTACAGTATAAGATCAGCGACAATATACAATTATCTGCAATATACGATCAGCGACAACGTACGATTATCTACAGTATGCAATCAGTGACAACATACGATTATCTACAGTATACAATCAGCGACAATATACCATTATCTACAGTATACGATTATCTACAGTGTACGATTATCTAAAGGATACGACCAGCGACAATATACAATTATCTGTAATATACGATCAGCGACAACATACGATTATCTACAGTATGCAATCAGCGACAACATACGATTATCTGCAGTATGCGATCAGCGACAACATACGATTATCTACAATAGGATCAGTGACAACATACGATTATCTACAATATACGATCATTTACAAGATATGATGATAATGATCAGCGACAATACACGATTGTCTGCAATATACGATCAGCCACAATGTACGATTATGTATAGGAGAATGTCCGAGTAACTCTCCATTCCTTAAAAATAATGGAGCTGAGGCCCATTGTTTTAAAGGAATGGAGAGATACGAGGACATTCTCCAACTTAAAATCCACAAATTGTACTTCATTAATTTAATTAATTATTAATCTTGTAGCAAAAAAAAGTCTGCATAGTATCTAAAGTACAAAGTGAACAATAACTCTCCATTCCTTAAAAATAATGGAGAGATTTGACAGTAGATTTACATAACAGGTGGATTTTAACTACAGTATACGATCAGCGGCAGCATATGATTATCTACAGTATACGATCAGTGACAATATGTGATTATATATAATATATGATCAACGACAATATACAATTATCTACAGTATATGATCACCGACAATATGCAATTATCTACAGTATATGATCAGTGACAACATACCATTATCTACAATATGCGATCAGCGACAATATATTATTATATACAGTATACGAGCAGTTACAGGAAATAACCAGGAATGACATACAATCAGATACAATATACGATAACTTACAATATACAGTTAGATGTAATATACGGACATCCACAATATACGATCAGTGATATCACACGGTAAGCTAGAATATGCAGCCAGTATACAGTCAGCTACAATATCCGAAAAATGACACTATATGGATAGTGAGAATATACGATAATTTAAAACATACCGTCAGTTAGAATATACTGACAGCAACAATACATGGTCACTCATCTTCACTAGCCAAGGGTTACGATCCGCTCTACTCATCTTCACCCTTGGCATCGTTAGACGGATTTTTATAAATCCCGCGCACTGCCACCTGCTGGATTTTGACAGTTACGCCCCTTGTAATGATGTCATTTTCAGCCAATCGACGCGATACTCTCATTTCCTTTCGTTTGAATACCCTGAAAATTGACTCGAGATTATAACATGTGTCCCCAAAAATTGTTCTTCTGTGTTTTTTTGGTAGTAACTCGTGGCAAATCCTGTAAATCTCATCCATTTTTAGCTCACCTGGCCAAAGGCCATGTGAGCTTTTGCTATGGGTAAGCGTCCGTCGTCCGTCCGTCCGTTAGCTTTTCACATTTAACTCTTCTTCTCTGAAACCGTGGAACAGATTTCAACCAAACTTGCCATGAATGTTCATTGGATGGTCGTCTAATAGATTTATGTTTTTGGTATAGATCGGAAATTCAACATGGTTGCCAGGGCTAATAATGTGTTCTGATTGGTTGAAACTTTGAAAATCTTCTTGTCAGAAACCACTAAACCAATTGAATTGTGACTTTGCAGGAATGATCATTGGGTGGTCCTGTACTAAACTTGTGAATCGTTTGCCGATCGGAGATTCAAGATGGCCGCCATGACTCGACTTAGTTTAACATTGGACCCTATGGGAATTTCACATTTTCATCTTTTTTTCTGAAACCACGCAACAGATTTGAACCAAACTTGGCAGAAATGTTCATTAGATGGTCATATACAAGTTTTTTTGTTTTTGGCGCTGATCGGAAATCAAACATGGCTGCCAGGGCTAATAATCTGTTCTGATTGGTCGAAATTTTAAAAATCTGCTTGTTAGAAACCACTAAGCCAATTGAATTGTGACTTTACAGGAATGATCATTGGGTCATCCTGTACTAAACTTGTGAATCGTTTGCTGATCAGAAATTCAAGATGGCTGCCATGACTCAACTTTGTTTAACATTGGACCCTTGGGAATTTCACATTTTCATCTTTTTTTTCTGAAACCACGACAGATTTGAACCAAACTTGACAGAAATGTTCATTAGATGGTCATATACAAGATTTTTGTTTTTGGCGCTGATCGGAAATCCAACATGGCTGCCAGGGCCCATAATGTGTTCTGATTGGTCGAAATTTTAATAATCTTCTTGTTAGAAACCACTAAGCCAATTGAATTTGAACTTTACAGGAATGATCATTGGGTGGTCCTGTACTAAACTTGTGAATCGTTTGCTGATCGAAAATTCAAGATGGTCACCATGACTCGACTTAGTTTTAACATTGGACCCTATGGAAAAAATTTTTAAAAGTCTTCTCCTCTGAAACCAGCAAGTCAATTTAAAGCAAACATGGCATGAATGGTCCTTAGGTGGTCAACTTTCAAAATTATATCCTGTGAACCCAACATCCATCCAAGATGGCCGCCGTCAGCAGACATAGTTTTAATATAGGACCCTATGGGAAAATTGCTTAAAAGTCTTCTCCTCTGAAACCAGTCAGTCAATTTAAAGCCAACATGGCATGGATGGTCCTTGGGTAGTATACTTCTAAAATTGTGTCCGATGACCATGACCTCCATCCAAGATGACTGCCATAAGCAGACATAGTTTTAACATAAAACCGTATGGGATTTGAATAGTAACTTAGATGTATTCGGCATCCAGACATTCTTAAGAGGACTTAGTTATGTCAGGTGAGTGATACAGGCTCATCTGAGCCTCTAGTTTAGCTCACCGGACCCAAAGGGTCATGTGAGCTTTTGTCATCACTTTGCGTCCGTCGTCGTTCGCGTCTGTAAACTTTTCATACTTTCTTCTTCTTCTTTGAAACCACTGAACTGATTTGGACCAAATTTGGCTGAAATGTTCATTGGGAGGTCCTCTACTAAATATTTGATTTGAGTGCAGATCGGAAATCCAACATGGCCGCCAGGGCCAATAATGTGTTCTGATTGGTTGAAACTTTGAAAATCTTCTTGTCAGAAACTACTCAGCCGATGGAATTGTAACATTATAGAAATGATGACTGGATGGTCCTCTGCTAAATTTGTTATTTTTGTGCCGATCGCATATCCAAGATGGCCGCCATGACTCGACTTAGTTTTAACATAGAACCCTATGGGGAAAATGTTTTCCTCTGAAAGCAGTAAGTCAATTTAAAGCAAACATGACATGAATGGTCCTTAGGTGGTCAACTTTCAAAATAATGTCATGTGACCCCGACCTCCATCCAAGATGGCCACCATCAACGAACATAGTTTTAACATAGGACCCAATGGAAAAAATGTTTAAAAATTGTTTCCTCTGAAACCAGTAAGTCAATTTAAAGCAAACATGGCATGAATGGTCCTTAGGTGGTCAACTTTCAAAATAATGTCATGTGACCCCGAATGTACTGGGATTCCCAGAAAAAGAAGCGAGATCCCGAATGAATCCCGGGAAAATATACTGGGATCCCACTGGGATTTTGATCGGAATATACCGGGATTCCAGGAAAAAGAAGCGGGATCCCAAATAAATCACGGCAAAATATACTGGAATTCCGATTGGAATCCCACTAAACTCCACCGGGATTCCCGGCTAAGAAGCAGTATCCCGATCAGAATATACTGGGATCCTGTTTCATCCTGTTCAGAATATGGATCCAGATTGGGAAATGCCAAGATTCTACATTTTCTGAGGGAATACACAAGTATATAGCTTGGATCTCATGAAATGTATTAAGCCTGCTTTTCATCTTTTATGAGATACGAAAAACGTGAAGGACAGACCACAGTGTACTGATAGTTGTAGCTGGCACCATACCAGACACAAGGCTGTTGACAAGTGTTGACAATCTGACACTGTGAACAAAATAAACAAGAGCGGGAATTGTTTCAGTGATTGTTTCTTTAATTTCATAGCTTCTCCTTACCTAGTAACACATCTGAAAATGTAAGGCCTAGTTTGGAGGCCCACAGTGCCACGGATTCCACGCTCCACGTGACAACAGACGACAGCATCAGCATCCGCCATAGTTTTCGAAGGGAGGTAACTCGAATTCTATGTGTATGACTAACACACGGAGCCAAACGCAGTTGACCAGAAACGATGACGACATTACGATTTGAGCACCAACACATTACAGAAAAATAAAGTATTCTAGAGATTCTTTCAAAAAAATCTTCTTCATATCTTAATTTGGCAGAAAAAATAAAACACCAAGGCTTTTCCTGACCCAACAGCCCATAGAAGCAATTTATACAGGACATTAACCATATACCACAGATTTATTGATTTCTCAGCTAGGCTAACCACCCATATATTTTTTTGAAACTGCCGTTCTCGGGCACCTCATATGTTTTAATGAAACAATCCTTATTGAAATAGACAGTATAACAATATTTATGTTATTGCAAATGTTCTGGTTAAGAAAAAGGAGCAGACGGGGATTTATACAATATATTTGTAGAGTGATTTTTTATTTTTGTCAATTTTGATGCAGTTTTAATCATTGAATTTTTCATGGAACAGACATTGTTGTATTTATTACTGATTGAGAAAATCAATGTCATTATTTCATTGAAAACTCCAGAGAAAGATTCAATTACATTGACTTTCAGAATCAAACATCCTAAAAGCATATGTTAAGTAAGGACGTTTCTATATACGTCCTTGTGTTTAGTGAAAAGAAAAGATTACCTTTTGTAATAATCATTTACTCTGATGTCTTGCTGTTTGAAATCATGTTAATTGTCATTTAAAAAGGCATTAGTCCACAATATTTTAGAAAAGGACATGAAATAAACAAATCTTTGTATCGTGCATTATTTTTATTGCTTTTCTTTGTTTCAAGGAAGCATTCAGTACCTACATGTACATTTTGTATACTCCAGGATATATTTTATATTCAGGGATTGAAGAAAAAAAATACACAAAATTTCGGGATCCCGGCATCAGACAGTTATCCCGAATGGGATCCCGGCTTGAGATATTTATCCCGAACGGGATCCCGACTTCAGACGCTTATCCCGGCTTATCCCACCAATTTTGGGGAGAGTTAGAATATTTATTAGCTCACCTGACCCGAAGGGTCATGTGAGCTATTGCTGTCACTGGGCGTCCGTCGTCCGTCTGTCGTTAGCTTTTTGCATTTTAATCAACTCCTCTAAAACCACTGGGCCAATTTGAACCAAACTTTGGTGGAATGGTCCTTGGGTGGTCCCCTTTCAGAATT
>MJUT01052401.1:202746-215365 GCA_002080005.1 Gigantidas platifrons
GACTCAATGATCTTATCTTTAGCCCTGATACGCTCCCTGATATTCTCATTTTCAATCATCACAGAGTCTAACTGATCTTGTAGTTTTCCAGTTTTTTCCCATACTACATGCTCTATCTTTTTAGTGATCTTTTCCTCAAAATTAGTCAATAATTTCTGAACAATATCTGTGACGAGAACTTTTAAATCCTTTTGTTGTACTAAATTGTCCATTGCACCTTTAAGATCTGACTTGGTAACTGTACCCCGAAGGGATTGTTTAATTTCACTCAAGTCAGATTGAATGCCTATCATATCAACTCCTTCTACACTTTCATTAGCCACATCTGAATGAGATCGTTTGTTCTGCTTTGGTGGTTTTTCTTTAGCAGAGTCTTTATCAATAGCCCCAGGCTTTTTGGGTGCCAACAGTGTTTGTACATTTTTCACACCTTTCTGATTATTGTCTACAGGCATGGTTGTAATACAGAAAATACAGCTCACAAAAATCAATAATTGAAAATCCTTCTGAACCAAAAATGTTTTCTTTAACTATTCTAAGTCCATCTTTCAGTGAAATGGCATGAAAATTTTATGCCTATAAAGTCCACTAGTTTCTGAACATGATGATGTAAATTTCCTGTATATGATCCAGCAAAAAACAGCTTTAAAATGCCAAAATCTGCAGAGCTGAAAATCAACTCATTACATGGTTGGCGGCCATCTTTTCACTCTTTTGTTGAAAGTGGCATTAAAACACCAAAAATAATTTTTCAAACATAGCACCGAGTAACCCAGTTTTTGTTTGAGTATACCCTGGTTGTGACCAAAGATATATATGTCCCTTATGTCTCTGTATTGATGTCACAAATACCCGTGAAATTATGGTGTATGTACAATTTGATATTAACATAATAACATGATTTATACCTTTCTTGTGGTAGTGTGTGTTTTTTTTTAGACGACATTAATATGTCAAACACATTTTTACCGCTGGCACTGGCTGACTTCTCTTTGGAGGATGTCTCACAGGTGTGGGCATCAACATGAATATACTTGGCTCCAAAACTGGCCAACACCTCAACAGGTGTACTAGGGGGTGCATCAGTACCATTGGTTTGACTTGCAGTCAAAGTCGTTGTTTTGGCGTAAGGCTCACGATTTTTTAGGCTATCTTACGCCCTTACGATTGTTGTCAATTTCCTTACGATTCTGCAAATTTGCGGTACTTCTGGAAAATGGTCGGTTCCGGTCCGTCATTTCATTGCGGTTTCGTATATTATAGATGGTATCGGCATTTCCTGTGATTAAAAAACTATGTCAAAGCGAACTTTGCCTGTCAAAATTTTTATAATAAACCCAAAATTGATTTAAAATGTCAACATTATGTGCTTATATCATGTGCCATTCACAATATGTGTAGTTTCTGTGCTTAAAATTGCATTTTGTGACAAAAAAAAAAGAGCCTGGCTTACTATTTTTATCTCAACTTACTATTTTTAACCAAAAGGAGTAGGCAAGTCTGCTTCTAGTTTTTACATAGAAATTCATAGAATAACAACACGTGTACACACTATACAAAAATGTCCCGACTCTTTTTGAAAATAATTTAATTTTGTTTATTCATTTCTGAAAATTATACGGTCGGCGAAAATAAAAATGATGTTTTTTGACATTTTTTTTTCCACTTATTGACTTTTAATTTCAGTCTACTCTATACAATTCATGACTTTTAATGAGGTCTACTCATGACTATATACGGACCTGATCAATGATTGACTGTATACAGACCTGATCAATGACCGAGGACAACGGCCGAAGTTAATCAATCATTGACCAGGTCTGTATAGTCATGAGTAGACTGAAATTAAAAGTCAATAACTGCTTTATTAAATAATAAGGAATTTTTCAAACTTAATAATTGTTTTATCATTTTTCAATATTTTTTAAACATTAAAATTTTGAAATTTTATGAAACTTTGAAATTTTTTAAACTTTTTGAAATTTTATCATGTAGAAAGGACAAGGTAGGATAAGGGGCATTTTTGGCCCCCTCTTAAAAAATCTCCATTTTGGCATATGTGTTAGGGATAACCTTAAAACTAAAAGAAATGGAAGAAAAAATATGTTCTGACTTTTACTTTGGTTGCCTAGCAACCAAAATCTAAATGTGCATGCATTTAAGTCCAGAAGTTTCTTTTAAACAACTATAAACTCAATAATCATGACAATGAATTAAAATCTTAATACTGTTATATGAAGGGTATTTTCCCTTATAATTCAATGCCAAATAGATAGTGTGGAAATTCCATAGCAACATAATTTTACCCATAGCAACAAGGCAAAAAAGTGTTCCATTTTACTTTAAATAGCTTTAAGATTACTAATTTCTAGAATTCTTTTGCTCAGAATTGATTTAAAGGGTACCTATAAATAGTTTTCTTAGTATTTGAGGTAACAAAAGGTTTGTGAGATTCCATAGCAACAGATTTAGCCTTAGCAACCAGAAATGCACAATGAAATGGTGTGTCTTTCAGTCCATAATTTAGTCTCAATGCTCAAACAATCAATGATCTTGAAAATGTTCTTCTTTCTCCCTAGACAGATATGAAGGGTATAATTTCTAAATATTTCTTAACCATTTTTAATGTGTACTTTCCACAGCAACGGATTTGACCCATAGCAACAAGGAAAATATGTTTCATTTTACATAAAATGACTTCCAGATCATGAATTCCAAGTATTTTTTATACCAATTAATTCCTAGTGCCCCAAGAAGTATTATTCTAAGTAGTTAAGATAGATTATGGGTAGAATAATATCCTTAGCAACGAATTTTACCCTTACCAACCAGATGCAAACCCTGAAAATATGTGTATTTCAGTCTTGCAGACAGACATCATTTGACATGGATCAAACTTAATGAACCTATGGTTATTGGTAGGAAATGAAAATCATCCAAAATGATATTGAATAGTATTCCAACAAGAAAAAAAAGAACAATATACAGTATCTTGATCAACAATCACATGTATTACTGGAAACACATATGTTAAAAACTAGTTCGGTTTTGAATTATAAGGATCAACACTGTGTATCATCACCACCGGATATAGGTACCTCGTGAAGTCAGGTAAGGTCAAATTCTTTCTTATTTTCATTATATTCTACGTTTTGCTGACAAGTAAAGTTTTGTGATATTGATTCCTAATAATGTAGCTACTATTTAAGGCTGATTATGATCCATAATTGGCTTTCTCTCTCTTCAAATCGTCAGAATCGGACCGGGTGGTACCTGTACAAAGAAGCATGTGACGAGTTTAAAGTTGTAAAAAACACGTTTATCCTTCAACTATTCATTTGACGTTTTTGTAGAACAAAGTTTTATCATATTTATGCTTGAAGAACACTGTATTTCGAAATAAACTATTCTTTTCACAGAGAAATTCATGTAAATAAAGCGACATCGATGTACGGCAAATAGCAAAGTATCTATTCCCCGTACAGTAAATAACTATTCGCTGTACAATTTATCCGGTACGATTCTGACGATTTGAAGAGAGAGAAAGCCAATTATGGATCATAATCAGCCTTAAATAGTAGCTACATTATTAGGAATCAACATCACAAAACTTTACTTGTCAGCAAAACGTAGAATATAATGAAAATGAGAAGAATTTGACCTTATCTGACTTCACGTTTGTTTTTCCACCCGCTTCGAGTACCTATATCCGGTGGTGATGCTACACAGTGATCAATCTAACTAAAATTGCATCTCTGCACTTGCTCCTCGTTTTCATTCGGTCGTATCATGTCGCCGCATGTCGCTGTGACATGATACGACTGCATGAAAAAGAGGAGCAAGTGTGGATATCTATTTTTAATTAGATTTAGGAATAAAGAACAATTGTTAAAATTGATAAAATGTAGTCAGCTATATATCCATATTAATTCTTCAACAATGCATGAACTTTCAGGTTGCAATTAAGTAGTCACTGCTACTATACTATTACATGTACCGGTATCTGACGGTCTTTACTATGATTCTTTTTTCATAGCTATATAGCAAGTTTTAATAAATGTAACATGCACGTACATTGTGTACTGTTTAAAAAACAAGAGTTTTTATTTTGGAGTGGCAAAAATTGTAGTCTATCCAATGAAAAGTGGATACTGAAGATTATGAAAATTCAATTTTGCCACTGCCATCCAAAATCATAGGAAGTCAAGTTACGAGCTCAGTTTAACACCAGCGATTATGTGTCTGCATTGTTTTATCTATGTAAGAATTAAGATTTTCCGAGAGTTACAATAGAAATGTAAGTTCACAACATAGGGGCTCAAGGTCAAGGTGCAAAAATCGTCATTCTTCCACAGCACTATCACCATCACTTTCACTGTCTGTTACTGGCAAATCACTAGCATCTGTGACAACTGACAAGAATTTGGATGACTGAGTGGATTTCATTTCTGAGTATCTTTGATAGCCCAAGTACCAAACAACACTCGCCACGTGGGCACAGCATCCCACAGTCCTGGCACCAATCTTACATGTGCAATACCACCCAGTAACATTGCTTGAGCTGAATTCTACCCATAAAGTATGAACAGCTGAATTTGTATGTCTAGATTGAATTTTGCATCTTATTAAATTAGGGTCGTCTTTCACTAAGAATAGTTCATACTCTGGCTCAAGGTGTTCTCTTGTATACTGTGGAGCTTGCTTTAGTTGATATACCCCCATTGTCAAATCTCGTAAATCGTCCATTGTCAAAACTGGGAAATCTGTCAAGTCAAAAGAGTTGATTGCCTCGTACTTGGATCTCCTTCTAACAAGATTTGCCCCTTCAACCAAACATTTTACATGATTTTCCATGCGTGCTCGCACAAGCATCTGCTGTGCCAAAGCCTCACCTTCTGCATTGAGGCTTAGTAATGGTGGTCTGTTATCATTTCATATAGGACAAACAATCCGTACAAAGTCTCCTATAGACGTAACGTAGTGATTGTAATCATTGTATTTTTTCAGTGTTCTATATAATATCATCTTCACAGACGTTATAATTGTCTTTCAAAAAATATACTTATTTAAAAAAAAAAAACCCAGAAAAACCTTATTGTGAGATTCGAACTCCGACCCTTTCACACTGACGTCAGCTGTCAAACCGACTGGGCTATGACGAATGCTCAACTGACTAGTGTAAAATATATATATAAATATACATTGTATTAGCGAGTGTCGTCTAAGAATAGACATTGAAGGGAAATCTCCTTTATTTGGAAGAAAACTACGATTTTTTTATTAATGTTTTCTTTTTTATTCATCTATCATGAAGTTATTTTTATCCCTTAATCCGATAATTCAAAACTTGTCTTGTCTGTTCACGACTTCATCGTCCTGGTATTGTACAAAAACTTAAAAACATTCTAAACATCGTAATTTTTTCAGTGTTCTATATTATTATAAAATCATCTTCACAGACGTTATAATCGTCTTCCATATCATATACTTATTTTAAAAAAATTAAAAAAAAATTGGCCTGTGTGAGATTCGAACTGCGAACCTTTCACTCTGTGGAAAACTGTCGAACCGATTGGGCTATGTCAACTGGTGTTGTTATTGTGTAAAATATGTATATTAATCTTCATTGCATTCCCTGTGTCTGTCTAAAACTAGACATTGAATGGAAAACTAACTTATTTGGAAGAATACTACGATTATTTTTTTACTGTTTTATCTTATATTCGTCTGCAATGAAGCTATTCCATCCTTAAGTCCGATAATTTAAACATAAGTGAAATCAAAACTTTTCTCGTCTGTTTATACTTTCGTCCCTGGCTATGGCATGGTAGAAATGTCAGATTATTGAACAAAAAACATTGTAAACATAGTAATCTTACTTTAAATTTTAATAAACATTCAAAATCTGAACCAAAACTGACGTTAATAATATGAACCACAACACTTGAAGGAAAAATGTCCGGCGCGGCGATCTACAGGTGCAGAACCTCTTACGATTTATTATTCACCTGGAAAATATGTTCCAGTGAAAAAAATACTCCCATCAAACATTAAAAGAAATTATTTCTATAAATTCTTACCAAATAGTCTTCACACTTCAGGGCTGATAATGTTTCTTTCCGTCTGCTACGTTTCTGTTATTCTGTATACCGGAAATACAGTCAAGTCTGCTCCTCATACCGATTTTTTGTTAGTGTAACCAAGGAAAACAAACATTTCTTTCGCCGTTTTTTTTATTTTTAAGTATGAGCGAACCTACGACCCACTTCAAGCTTTTACATATAGAAAGACTTAGCTATGGATGGTATCTGTTTTGAATATTTACGCGGGTCGTAAGTTCGCTCATACTTTGAAATGCATTTGAACTGCCGAAAAATACGTATTTTTGGCGTAATTCTTGAACTGATCACATATTCAGACGTTAATATTGGTATTGAAACAAAGCGTAAATAGAAATTTGAATTGTTTTATTTATAAGCACACATTTCATTACAAAACTGAGCAGAAATTAAGTTTGAAATGTTAAGTGGGATTTTTAATGAAATAGGGGGCCGCTGGCAATAGCTTATCCTACCTTGTCCTTTATTGAAAATTTTTAAATCTTATGAAATTTTTGAAATTTTTTTTTGAAATTCTTGAAATTTTGAACTTTAAAAAAAAAAATTATTTTATAATTTTGAAATTTTTTGAAAATTTTGAAATTTTATGAATGAGTAAGACGCAATTTGATATCTTGGCTTTAGTATAAACATATTTTATTAATAAATTCAAATATTTATAAGAACAAACATGTATATCATTTACAGCATCAACCTGAATAAATCAATAGGATTCGGAAACAAGTCGTTAGACTTATATTAATCCGTCTCCCGACATTACTTTTCACAATGTATATATCTCAAGAAATAGAGCTTTGGTTGGTCAGTGTGCAAGCCCGAATATACCTCACGCGAGGTGTACTCACTCTGAGGTAGAGTTGAGAAAATGCTGTTTAAGCCAATCAGAGAAAAGCAAAATTCCTTATCATTTAATAAATGACTATTCGCACCTGGTAAATGATTGATTAACTTCTGCCGTTGGCCTCAGTCAATCAATCATTGACCAAGTCCGTATAGTCACGAGTATACCTCATTAAAAGTCAATAATTGTATATTATCACATATTTTGTTGCAATATGTTCGTTTTTGCATGTCCAATAATAGCTAGAAGTCAGTATTTTCCCTCAAATATCCATATTTGCCCCCGAATTTAACTTCTGGTATCTGGTCTCAAAGAAAATAGTACAAGGAAAGATGGTAAAATCGTATTTCAATCAAATGGACATGTTTCAAAATATTGGAATAAAGTTTAAATAATTTGAAACGGAATAATTACATTGTAGCTCAAATGTATACATCGTCTTGAATAGCAATTTCGATTCAAATGTCAACGTCTTGGGTAGATTTTACAAACACTCTAACGTCATTGTGCAAAACTTGAAACAAAAATATTTGCAAGTTCAACAAAGGCAACTCTATTTTCGCAATTTGTCAGTTCAAAGATCTTTAATGCTTGAAAAAAGTCAATGTAAAATATGTGATAAATAGATTATGACATGAAATTTTCCATGTCGTCCCTGGTATCAGTCCTCGACCCATATATATCAGCCCTCCAGCTTCGTTGTCGGGATTGATGTGGGAGTCTCAGGCTGATACCAGGGCCAATATGGAAAATGTCATGTAGTAATCTCTTAATATACAATCAGTGATTTATTTTACGATCAGTGATAATGTACGGTAAGTGAAAATATACGATCTGTAATTTATATACGGTAAATGATAATATACGATCTGTGATTTATTTACGATCACTGATAATGTACGGTAAATGATAATATACGATCAGTGATTTACTTACGATCACTGATAATGTACGGTAAATGACAATATACGATCAGTGTTTTATTTACGATCACTGATAATGTACATTAAATGACAATATACGATCAGTGTTTTATTTACGATCACTGATAATATACGGAAAATGACATTATATGATCACTGATTTATTTATGATCACATATGATGTACGGTAAATGACAATATACGATCTGTGGTTTAGTTATGATCACTGATAATGTACCGGAAATGACAATATGCTATATGTGATTACATATATATGATCACTGATAATGTACGATAGATGACAAAACACGATCAATGATTTATTTACGATCACTGATAGTTACGGTAAATGACAATATACGATCATTTATTCATTATCTATCACTGATAGTGTACGGGAAATGACAATATGCGATCACTGATAATGTACAGTAAATGAAAATACACGATCAGTGATTTATTTATTATCACTTAAAATGTATGGTAAATGACAATATATGATCAGTGATTTACTTACGATCACTGATAATGTACAGGAAATGACAATATACGATTAGTGATTTATTTATGATCACTGATAATGTATGATAAATGACAATATACGATCTGTGATTTATTTACGTTCACTAAAAATGTACAATAAATGATAATATACGATCTGTGATTTATTTTCGATTACTGATAATTTACGGTAAATGACATTATGCGATGAGTGATTTATTTATGATCACTTAAAATATTCGGTAAATGACAATCTACGATCAACAATTTATTTACGATCACTGATAATGTACGGGAATTGACAATATGCGATCAGCGATATATATACGATTATTAATAATGTATGGTAAATGAAAATATGCGATCAGTGATTTATTTACGCTCTCTTAAAATGTACGGTAAATGACAATATATGATCAGTGATTTATTTACGATCACTGATAATGTACGGAAATTGACAATATATGATCAGCGATTTATTTATGATTACTGATAATGTACGATAAAAGACAATATACCATCTGTGATTTAGATACGATTACTGATAATGTATAGTAAATGACAATATATGATCAGTGATTTATTTATAATCACTGATAATGTACGGTAAATGACAATATACGATCAGTGTTTTATTTACGATCACTGATAATGTACGTTAAATAACAATATACAATCAGTGAATTATTTACGATCACTGATCATACACGGTTAATGATAATATACGATCAGTGATTTACTTTTTTTTTTTTTTCATATAGTCAGGATTTTATAAATTCCCTTACATCACCACCTGACTAGGGTGTGACAGGGGCTTTCAAATCAATAAGTTTTGTGACTACATTGTTTTAACATTATGATAAACAAAATAAAGAAATAATAATATATAATAGTAATAAACACTTTCATTCATCTTTCACACACACTCTCTTACCATTTTGTTTTTCTAAAATATGAAATTGCTCCTGACATTTTGTACTAAATTTAAAAAAAACGGAAAAAAAAATCTCATCACTATATGAATCAAACAAACAAAAAATATTATGATTAGTTAAATGATAATATACGATCTGTGATTTATTTACGATCACTGATAATGTACGGTAAATGACAATATACGATCAGTGATTTACTTACGATCACTGATAATGTATGGTAAATGACAATATACGCTTAGTGTTTTATTTACGATGACTGATAATGTACATTAAATGACAATATACGATCAGTGATTTATTTACGATCACTGATAATATACGGGAACTGACATTATACGATCACTGATTTATTTATGATCACATATGATATACGGTAAATGACAATATATGATCTGTGGTTTGTTTACTATCACTGATAATGTACTTGAAATGACAATATGCTATATGTGATTACATATATACGATCACTGATAATGTACGATAGATGACAAAAGACGATTAGTGATTTATTTACGATCATTGATAGCTACGGTAAATGACAATATACGATCATTGATTCATTATCTATCACTGATAATGTACGAGAAATGACTATATGCGATCAATGACTTATTTAAGAAACTGATAATGGACGGTAAATGACAATACACGATCAGTGATGTATTTTTGACCACTTAAAATGTACGGTAAATGACAATATATGATCAGTGATTTACTTATAGATCACTGATAATGTACAGGAAATGACAATATACGCTTAGTGATTTATATATGATCACTGATAATGTATGATAAATGACAATATGTGATCAGTGATTTATTTACGCTCATTGAAAATGTACAATAAATGGTAATATACGATCTGTGATTTTTTACGATCACTGATAATATACGGTAAATGACATACGATCAGTGATTTATTTACGATCACTTTAAATATACGGTAAATGACAATATATGATCAATGATTTATTTATGGTCACTGATAATGTACGGGAATTGATAATATACGATGAGTGATTTATTTATGATCACTGATAATGTGCGGTAAATGACAATATGCGATCAGTTTTTTATATGCGATCACTGATAATGTATGGTAAATGACAATACATGATCAGTGATTTATTTATGATCACTGATAATGTACGGTAAATGACAATATACGATCAGTGATTTATTTACGATTACTGATACTAAGCGGGAAATGACAATATACGATCAGTGATTTATTTACGATCACACGATTACTGATAATGTATGGTAAATGACAATATACGATCAGTGATTTATTTACGATCACTGATAATATACGGGAACTGATATTATACGATCACTGATTTATTTATGATCACATATGATGTACGGTAAATGACAATATATGATCTGTGGTTTATTTACGATCACTGATAATGTACTTGAAATGACAATATGCCATATGTGATTACATATATACGATCACTGATAATGTACGATAGATGACAAAACACGATTAGTGATTTATTTACGATCACTGATAACTACGGTAAATGACAATATACGATCATTGATTCATTATCTATCACTGATAATGTACGAGAAATGACTATATGCGATCAGTGACTTATTTAAAAACACTGATAATGGACGGTAAATGACAATACACTATCAGTGATTTATTTTTGACCACTTAAAATGTACGGTAAATGACAATATATGATCAGTGATTTACTTATAGATCACTGATAATGTACAGGAAATGACAATATACGCTTAGTGATTTATTTACGATCACTGATAATGTACGGTAAATGACAATATACGATCAGTGATTTATTTACGATCACTGATAATGTACGGTAAATGACAATATACGATCAGTGATTTATTTACAATCACTGATAATATACGGGAAATGACAATACACGATAAGTGATTTATTTATGATCACTTAAAATGTACGGTAAATGACAATGCATGTTCAGTGATTTACTTACGATCACTGATAATGTACGGGAAGAGACATTATACGATCTGTGATTTATTTATGATCACTTTAAATATACGGTAAATGACAATATATGATCAGTGATTTATTTATGATCACTGATAATGTACGGTAAATGACAATATATGATCAGTGATTTATTTACAATCACTGATAATATACGGGAAATGACAATACACGATCAGTGATTTATTTACGATCACACGATTACTGATAATGTATGGTAAATGACAATATACGATCAGTGATTTATTTACAATCACTGATAATATACGGTAAATGACAATACACGATCAGTGATTTATTTATGATCACTTAAAATGTACGGTAAATGACAATATATGTTCAGTGATTTACTTACGATCACTGATAATGTACGGGAAGAGACAACATACGATTTGTGATTTATATACGATAACTGATAATGTATGGTAAATGACAATATATGATCAGTGATTTAGTGACAGTCACTGATTATGTACGGTAAATGAAAATATACGATCAGTGTTTTATTGATGATCACTGCTAATGTATGATAAATGGCAATAAACGATCAGTGATTTATTTACGAGGACCTGGGTGGCTCAATGAGTTAGGTAGTTGGATTACCTAACAACTCATATAAGCCTATCACCAATACAGTTGTAAATTACAAAAAGGTCTGACTCGAATAGCAGCTGCAAGTGATAAAATTTACCAGTTGCTTGCCCATGGGTGATGGTTTTCCCCGGGTACTCCGGCTTCCTCCACCACTAAAACTGGTCGCCATGATATAGCAGAAGCATTGCTTCAAGTGGCATGAAGCACAATAAATCAATCAATCAATTTATTTACAATCACTGAGTAATATAAGATAAATGATAATATACGACCAGTGATTTATTTACGATCACCTATAATGTATGATAATTGTATTCTTACTAGAATTTATCAATAACTCGTAATCCGATTGGATATCGTCACTTATTCTACGTCATTCAAAAGGAATTGATAAATCGATATTTCCGTTTACCAGACTACTTTTTTCCCCGGTCATTCCACACGTATAAATCTAAGAGCAATGATACTAACAAGGATCTGCCATCTTGAAAATGTGAAATTCTACAGGTCATATTTACAACAATGCACAAAAATATTTGAAAAGCTTACCTTGAACACTTATTTTAGTTAAATTGTATCAAACTTGAAGCGTACAGAAAGCCAAATAACGTCTAATCTTTACGTTTCAAACTGGAAGTCTTCATATGACGCCAATGACGTCATGTTGGTTATGTTCCAAAGTCGTCAATAACATTTCGCAGATTTTTTTT
>MJUT01052401.1:263177-285037 GCA_002080005.1 Gigantidas platifrons
CCCCCCCCCCCCCCCCCCCAGTAATTACATGTACCTCTTGATGTCTGTCGTAAATAAACAAATTAGTTATTAAAACAAAATTCTATGGAAGCTATTACGGACATTCATAAAAATAATGCAATGACACTTCAACTTTAAAAGCCTCGAAATTTGGACTTTATTTTTGTTTCATATTTATATCACTACGGGAGTCAATGTCAGTAATGTTAGAATTGTGGTCATCCGATTTCATCAATAATATTTGAAACTTGTTTGTTATATAAAGCGTAGAATATTTTCTCAAGGTATACCAATAAATATAATTGTAACATGCATGCATTTTTTTCATTTGATCTTTTTATGGTTTATATACCAGAATGTAAGAACTATGAAATAATACACGAGAAATGACACTCTTCAAATCTGGGCTGTAGTTTTATTACTCTCAGAGAGCCGTGCAATAATCAACGACATAGATGTGACAGTGTACGGCTTCATGTTACAAATCCTTTATAGTACGGTTCTATTGATCAACCGTTTAACTCGGACAACCGTGATATAAATATTACTAACAGAATTATAGAAGAATTTGTCCAGGCTATAAAGAAGGTGCATGAGACATATTAATATATCATAGCTTAAATAAGCCCACCATTAATATACAGAGGCGGAAAACTATGACACAATCATATATAAGAAGGCTGACACATTTCAGCGGCAGCGTCTGTATATGATCCCCCCCCCAAAAAAAAACAACAAAAACAATAATAAAAAAAATTAATTTAAAAATTCACGTTCCATGATATAACTGAAAAACTGTTGAAAGTGGCGTTAAGCACTCATACACCAAATCATATCAAATTTTTAATATTTCTTTTCTATTTCAAATTAAATTAACTTACAATAATTTAGTTTTACATCACTAAAAACGACCACGCCCAAGTATGTGAGTGACTGCAGGTTGATATTGATTGTAGAATGTCATATCTAGAATGTGTCTTGCAATTGAGAAATGTGTAACTCGAAAATGAAGTATGTTTGTTACAAATGTTTTTTTTCATATCAAGCAAAATCGTCAACAAATTGACTCACTTAAAAACCCGTAACAAATACCCACAGGTACTCGGGAACATGATTCCCCCCTTTTTTTCAAGCTATTATTTTTTTTCATTTATTACTTTCAGTAAATGTAGACGAATAAGGGTAATAACAAAATTACCGAACACAGAGCAATCTTCCAAAGGGAAATTCAATACTCATCAATCAATAAACAGACAAAATCAGTCAACAACCGGGAATCGAAGACATTGATCTTATATGTACAGTTAAACCTGTATTCGTAACTTGAAATCCTGGTTCCGCCTCTGGTGACCACATGGGCAGGTTTGATTGTACATTACAAAAAAATGTCCCATATCTGTATCAAACAGTCGTCTAAAAAAACCTTCGACATACATCTCTCTATAAGATACATGTTGAAGGTATGTAATCAGATTAACGTCTAAATTAACTGAAAATTAAAAAAAAATACGATAATTTTTTTTCTAGTTTAAAAAAAAAGGAGTCCTGTCCCCGAGTACCTGTGCAAATATCAAGCGAACGTTTGGTCGGACTGTCGGTTCGCGGGTCTCGACTCTTCCACTTCTACTACTATAAGAGGCGGCCTTCAACTAACTGAAGAAGCCGCCAATTACATTAGGTACCGCGCTACTGCTTTAGAAAATGAAATTTAATGAGTATTTTTTTTTGTTTTTTGATTTTAAGATAAAACTATTTACAAGAGTTATTTACGAACTAGTAGTTAATGAGTGAGACAGCTGATTTGAATGAGTCAACCGTCACTCTTCCGCGCTAATAAAACTGTACATAAATAGTTCCAGCTTTTACATTTCTAACCGTTGATAAAACTATATTTTTTGTGGTAAATTAAATGCTTTCAGTATCTATTATTTTAATTTATTTAAATGTAACTTAAAATGAAAATATTTCGTGTGTGACATTTTTTGAAGGTTCAACGTCACGGTCAAAGAATCAACTAATTAAGGAAAACATTCTAATTTTAGAAAATTAAATTTTAATTACATTTAAATTTAAAAAAAGATTAAGAATGGCTTAAAAGCAGAAAAATATAAGATTAAAAGTTTTATATATACATTGTATATGAAGTTTAATGGTCAGTGAAATTAAAAATATTTGTATCGAACATAAATTGCTTGCCACGGGGAAATGTTAAACGGCCCGGGACTTTTCACTTATCCTTGACTTTCGCTAGCCTCACAAACCCAGATGCTTTAGAATACACGTCTTTTACTGTTAACTACATAACATTTATATCGGACACACGTTTTTCTCACTTACAGAGGAGGATATGATCATGGTATTTAACGCCACTTTCAACAATATTTCAGTTATATAGTGGAGGTTACTTACAAAGGTCCTCTCCACATATTTACATTCAATTATATATTCTATGCTCAAGCAAGTAATACTGTATAAATAAATAATAATTACACTTTATAACAATCAATGAGAAAAAAGGGATTTTTGAAATTATATAATATATTGAGTTCAATATATCTTGACGTAGCAGTACAGAATTGTCATATTCGTGGACAAAGATACAACAATGGAGAAAAGATTTACACAAAATGAAATAGATAAATTCAATATATGAAGTGTGATCACTGTGGGGTAAAACATTACGTTTATTTAATGTACAACTGCACTGATTTGAATATTTGTGAATTTAGTTCCTTAGACTACCATCGCTTAAAAGTAAAGTTTCAATAATCAATCTGTCAAGAAATTGCAGATTATCAACTGTTCACAAGTTTCATCATATCAACAACACTACAGAGGCCTTCCTGAACACTACAGAGGCCTTCCTGAACACTACAGAGGCCTTCCTGAACACTACAGAGGCCTTCCTGAACACTACAGAGGCCTTCCTGAACACTACAGAGGCCTTCCTGAACTCAACAATGAACAACGGGGTCAGATTAGGTGACAGTGACGCAATTGGTGTTTGAGCTCCCCACCCCCTGTTCACATATTCCCTCAGAATGAGTTACCGTCGTGGTCGTGATCGTATGGTAGTTGGATTTATATCTACCTATGCAATCAGTGCCTATCACCACTAATGTTGTTAGTTCGAACCCCTCTCAGGCAAGGTGTACTCGATACAACATTATGTGATAAAGTTTGTCAGTGACTTGCGACAGATCGATGGTTTTCTCCGAGTACTCAAGCTTTCTCCATCAATAAAACTGACAAGCGATACATTTTTGTATAACTGAAACATTGTTGAAAGTGGCATTAAACACCATGAACCTAACCAAACATAGCCTTACTAAAATCTTGAAATCTTGAAACCAAACGAACTGACCTGGCTATTTCTGCATCATTGCTCGTGTTTTCAAAATAATTCTCTGTTAATTCCGAAATAGTAATTGGAGCAATTCGTGTGTTCATTTTATTTCACGGTTCCTTTATATTATAACATGCTATCTATAATGCTCTATTAATCCCTCCATTCTCTCTTGTTGTTCTTGTTATATATACTTGTAACAACATTCTGACGTAGTCATTTAAATTTTTGAAATTTTAATTTAAAATCCCCATAACACGGTGGACAATCAATTACTTTCATCCAGTATAAATATTAATATATACAAAGATTTCTGTATCAAATTAAATATGATCAAAATGTAATTAATTATCTTTAAAATCGATACGGAAACACACTGACTTAATTTAACCTTTGTTGCGGAGTGATTTCATAATCCGGGTAGGGTAAATAAATCAAATATTTTTAAATGCTCTTGTCATAAATATTATCATAAGTACAGTAACCAATGTTATTCCGAGATACGGAAATGAGTGGTTAAAATTTTATCGGAATTTTCAAAGCAACCCATTCGTTATTACGTTATTTGTTTTGACTTTTTTTAAGTACAAGTTAAAAGATTTGAGGTATGAACTATGAATATCTAAGCCATATGATATGATAAAAAAGATACAGTACAAGTGTATTTGAAAAGCAACTTTAACAAGTCTATATGTTTATATGATTATATTGACCGGATGTCTATTTTTGACGTCATTTGTATATGATTATAATGTGTCGTATGCCTCTGTTTGACGTCATTTTAAACATAGACAGGCGTTATTACAAATGTATACCTCTGTATATTTATATTTTTTATGTAAAATTAAGGTCTGATACCGCCACGATATAACTGAAATGTTGTTGAAAGTGGCGTTAAACACTATAACGCTATCCACCATGAAAATAAAATTTGGAATCTTGGTTGATAGTTCTACTGACTATTGTCCATAGAGAGCTAATCCCAGTGACTGTTTTCCCTTTAGGATAGCAGTCGTCAAACAGCACACGTTTTCCCGCACTTTTTATGATTAGGATCTTTCTGATTTTAACGTAATTCTATAGTTCTAACCAGAGACGAATGATATACGAATATTTGTGTAGCATTGTCACTGTTTGCCACACTCTCCTATGGTCTTGATAAAATATTGCATGAATGTGATTCCTTTCAACTGGTTAGAATTCTTTATTCCATACAAACGTGGGCACGATCGTATGGTAGTTGGATTTATAACCACCTATGCCATCAGTGCCTATCACCACTAAAGTTGTGAGTTCGAACCCCGTTCATGGCGAGGTGAGCTCGATACAACATTGTGTGATAAAGTTTGTCAGTGACTTGCAACATGTGTCGGACACCGTTATACGAAAACAAACATAAATAACGTAAATAAGACATGAGCCCCCATGCAAACAACTGGAGGTAAAGACGAACATAAAATCATGCTCAATGATAATTCTTGAGACTCCGATTCCTTCCATAATTCTATCAGATATCCATGTTATAATTGAAATAACTCAAGTGCAGTGACATGGTGAGCTGACAATATAATTGACGTTTTATTTCATATTAGTTCTAAATTCGACTTTTTCATTGGTGTAGACATGGTCATGTGTCATGCATTAATCTGTGTGAAAGAAATCCACCAGTCATTAACATGATAATGCTGTGTATGACCGCTCGAGGTTTTAGAGTTGCGCCCCTTTTTTTTTAAATGCAACAGAGATCGTGCAGTTGTCAATGTAAACCAACATTGTACTAAAATGAGCAAAATCATTTAGAAAATCTTATTTCCTTCAATAAAATAAAAATAATAGTTACTTATGTATAGGGCAATAATTGAATTTGATGTGAATACTGCAATCTGATTGGCTGTTCGCCTGGAGAAAAAAAAATGGTTATACTTGATAACCTGGGTAGGTATTGTGACGTCACCAACGTATTCATTCGCAATCGATATATTCAAATAGTTCCATGAAATAATCGTAATTAAAATCGAGGAACCATTAAATTTTGCTGTAAAAATTAAATTTTAAGGCATATTTGAAATTTTTGAACAGGCTATACTTGTATAACCTGGTTTGGTACAGTGTATGCTTTTCATAAACCGCTTCGCGGTTTGTTAAGCGTAAACTGCCCAAACCCAGGTTATATCGTATAACTTGTTCAAAAATTTCAAATATTCCTTAATTATCATGATATATAGACTGTCATTGGGACAGTGATATTGATTTCAACACTGATAATGCACTCGCCTGCGGCTCATGCATTATTAATGTTTCAATCAATATTACGGTCCCTTGGGCAGTCTATAAATCCTGATAATGCCCTATACATAAGTAGCGATTATATAAATAATGTACGGACGTTGGTACATAAGGTTACCTACGTCCGAGAGAGACGATTAATAATATTTCAATACTAGAACTAACAGCGAGAGTTCGAATCCCACTGAGGTCAGGTGTACTCGATACAACATTGTGTGATAAAAAAAAGTTTGTCAGTGACTTGCGATAAGTCGGTGGTTTTCTAGGGGTAATCCGGTTTCCTCCACCAATACAGACTGATCGCCGCGATATAACTGAAATATTGCTGAAAGTGGCGTTAAACACCATAGCCTAACCATAGATCAAGAAGTTCTAATTGCAATATTTTGATTACTATATTGTTTCAGATTTCTAATATTATAATAAAACACTTGCCACTGGTAATTCGGACAAAAGCAAGTTCATATTACCCCCCTCAACCCCAACTATATTCCTCCGCTTTGTGACGGTAAATAGTTGGTGTCTCATCAGGGCGGAAATACACTTGTAATTGTCCTCAGAGCCGGTAAACTTGTGTATACAATGTGTTTAGTGTATTTACATGTATGATACACAATGCATGTGTACATGTGTGAATGACTCTGGGTTTTTTATGATTGTATTCCCGATTTTGGACCCTGTAAGAAAAGTCTTATTCTATTCTATATCAATATTTATTCCATGCTGGAAAGAAAATTGGGTCAGTAGGTAATACAAATAAGATGAATACCAAAGCTAAAATTCCACAAACATTTCAACTTGTTTTTTCCAATCGTAACTACTCGGCCATTCTTGTTACCCTTCCAATAACCTCGTAAGTAGGTGGCGGATAAATAGAACTACTTTCTAAATTTTAGGTCATCATCGCCATGTGACAAAAAAGAATTACTAGTAATCATAATTGTGATAAAAGCGACACAGTTATAATGTTTAGCAATGCATTTCACTAATTAACTGGTGCTATGATATTAATTTTGCCTTCCATATTGGATTATCGTGGACTATATTTTTGTGGGGCTTATCTTCCGGAAAACAATTTAAAAAGAATTTCTATTACCTACTTACGAGGTTATTGAAAGGGTAGCGAGAATGGCCAAGTAGTTACGATTGCTTGTTTTTCGTAAGCGGGTTTCGTTTTCAAATAGCGAGATTTCTTGGACGCAGAACTACCTACTAATTTCTTCACTCCTTGTTCTATTGAACATCAGACACAAGCCACATAATCCAATGTAGAACAGTGAATTGACAATTTCGAAATCCCAAAGTACCGCGAATAATGAATAATGAAAATAGTATTGCGATGCAATCCACACATTGGTGCAATCCACACATCGATAAGCTGTAATCATAACAATTAAAAGGAAATATGGTGGAAATTGTCTAAACCCAACTCTGAATAAACCAGAATTCTGTATAAAACTAATTTCAAATAAAGCCTCAATATAGGAAATCCTTGTCAATTTAATCTGCATAAACTGGACACCTGTCTATTTCGAACACGAGGTTCGGTATAGACAGGTGTCCCAGTAACAGGGAGTTATCTCAATAAACAACAACACTATGTCAACGAAAAAGAAATAAACTTCAAAATTTCCAGAAATAGAAATCCCCGTTTTTTGTCATGCCAATCGATAGGCTCACATTTTTACGGATATTTACATTGAAACCCTTATCATTTTTTACATTCCTCATTGACACTATTCTCTCTCCAAATCGATATTGATATACTATCTAGTGTTTTTAGATGTCTTAAATATTAAGTTAAAGGTATATTGTCTACCACATTTGTATTTTTTCATACCCAAAATTATTGTTGTTTTCCGTACTGACCTTCATAAAATGAAGATTAAACACCGAATTATTGGCGAATACGCTACGAAACGTTAAGATTCAAACAACATTAAACGAGCGTGACAATCATGAAGTGTTTGAATCTTAACAGTATTTTCCTGACCTCAAAACTAAACCCCCGAGAATTCCAAACTTCCGTTTTTACTTTTACTTTCACTTTGAATTTCTGTCATCCGAACAATAATTCCGATAACGATAGCTTTGGGTCTTTTTTGTCAAAAAAAAAGAACACCAATCGTATATGTTGTAACATAACTGTTTAATGATAACTTAAACAAATCATTTATGGACAGTTAAAAATTTTCAAAAAAATCGTAGACAATATCCCTTTAAGCCCATTGGAGACTTTCCGATTTTTTTGTAAATCCTGTTCAATTCGGACATAACCATCTTAAAGCGTCATCTAAGGTCGTTGGGTTTTCATCTACTCATGCAACAAGTCCACATCATCACGTTATGAGTTCGAGTTATGTGCATGTGTACTCCATGTAATGATATGTAATACAGTTTGTCATTGACTTACGGCAGATTGGTTGGTTTCTCCGTGTGTTCCCTGTGGCAGATTGGTTGGTTTCTCCATGTGTTCCCTGTGTCAGATTGGTTGGTTTCTCCATGTGTTCCCTGTGTCAGATTGGTTGGTTTCTCCATGTGTTACCTGTGTCAGATTGGTTGGTTTCTCCATGTGTTCCCTGTGTCAGATTGGTTGGTTTCTCCATGTGTTCCCTGTGTCAGATTGGTTGGTTTCTCCATTTGTTTCCTGTGTCAGATTGGTTGGTTTCTCCGTGTGTTCCCTGTGTCAGATTGGTTGGTTTCTCCATGTGTTCCCTGTGTCAGATTGGTTGGTTTCTCCATGTGTTCCCTGTGTCAGATTGGTTGGTTTCTCCATGTGTTCCCTGTTTTCTCAACCAATACAACACCATTCAGTGGGAGCCCCAACTACCATTTCCGTACCTCCACTCATGTTACGTATTCTCCACAGATTCAAGGGAGAATACTCCAATATTGGTATAGATGACGCTCGCGGCGCTTCACGTCATTTATTTGTTTACGTTACATGTGTGTGGTTTTTTATGAAATAAAGTAGAAAAAATCATAAATTATGCATATTTTATTAATTTGTTGGTATCTTAAGTATGTTTACTATATGATTGAATCGTACTGATCATTAACTGTGAAATGTATATCTTATAATCGGCTTTGAAAATCGGAAATTGCTTTGATGTTTTTGGAAATAAAATTATGGCGGGTAAATACCCTAGTCTAATTATAACTGACTATTAAGCATCCTATTGGTTGTTTAAATATAAAATGATCAAAAATAGATATGAAAAGGATTAGAGATTCCAAAAAAATGCATAATTACCCATCATTCATTGCAAATATGCTAGAGAGGCTGTGTGTAGAAAGGTTAAAATCTATGTTGTTTACATCGAGACGCGACTAGAGAAAACGGTTTTATAAGATCTTTAACTCACTTTAAATGTTTTTTATTTGTTTTACAGTGGATCTGGATTCTGGATACATTCATATTTAACAATTGTTCAGTTATTTATATATATTTTTAGAACAATTACACTATAATTTCCATAAACAACTCAAGAATGGCAAGATGTGATCAAGTAACCTATCCCGTAATTTAATTGACAATAGCTTTGAATTCAATTACAATTTGTACTAATCTACCAATCAATACAATTAGCTTCTTGGTAAACACATTTACGTACTTGACAAATTAACATAACAAATAATAAGACAAGCTTAAAATAGAACCAAGTAATATATTCCTTTTAAACCATATAGTCATGTTATATAACGGGATATACATAATTGTTCATACAAAAGACAAGGTATTCTATTTAAATCTAATAAATAATCAAAGTAGATCGAGATCAAATACAAAGAACAGGATGTCTGTGTAAATCCTGTGGTCATTTTTCATTGTACATATCCCAGATGCATGCCAGATATGTAACATTGCTGATGTCTTAAGATAAAAAGGTCAAAACTTTGCAAAGCACATTCTTAAGTACCATAAATTCAGGCTAAATTATGACAATGCCGTCTTTTGAGGTATAATTCGTAATTGGATAAATATTTCACCGCATGCCAACATTTTAATTTTCTTTCTTTATGATGGTTTCTTTTTAAAAACATTAATATTATAAAAAATAAAAGACGCTTCTTTCTTAATTAGAATTTATTCTTTTTTGATGAGTAACAATAAAGCACGGAGCCCGGTAACTGACATGATGAATATTTTTATGACGTTACACGAAATAGTATTTGGCATAAACTAAATTAAGAAAATATCTATAAACGAAATAAAAAAAATTCTCATTTCAGAAAACGGGCTCTAAACTATTTCGCATAAACGGAATTAAAATTATCATGTCAGTTACTGGGCTCCACAATAAAGCAACATATTAATATGCATTTAGTTTTTCTTTTCTTTTTTCTTTTTTATTTCAGATGAGTGCGTTTTCATCGCATATTTGTGTATACATGTAAACAAAGTAATATAATGTGTAGTTGTTGTGTATGACCTCACGGAAACGGCCTTGTAGGCTTTTATTCATTACAGAAACTTTTTAAATTAGTGTCACTGNTATAACAGTGACACTATTTTTTTTCCCATATTGACCCTACAATAACAGTGACACTATTTTTTTCCCCATATTTACCCTACAATAACAGTGACACTATTTTTTTCCCCATATTGACCCTACATTTTATTCATTGAACGTCGAGTGCCTGTGGTTGACGATATATAGGCCGTCATATTAGAATATTCAATTATTCTTAATTATATGAGTGTCTGGATTACTGTTCAAACTGTGTCTGAAGGGCTCTCAGAGGAAGTATCTTCTTCACGTTTTGAAAATTGTGTTTGTTAAAAATGTCCATAAAAAAATCAAGTATTTTAGGAAGCAAATTTGATGCCAGGAGATGGCTAGAATGCAGGATTTTGCACCATTTATCCCAGAGCCTCTGGGGGCCCCAGACCCCCTGCCGTAAATACCACCTCGCCGAGCGAGGTGGGAGATTGGCTTTGCCAGTCTATTCATTCTCCTATAACTTCTATTTTTTCTCCTACAACTCAAAAAATTAATGACATCCCTGATATTGATGTTTCAGTAAAGATATTTTGTTGTCTCACATGTTATAAGAGTTTTAACTCATTTTGTATGTCAGATACAGGGGAGGAAGTTATGTTTCAATCTTTTCAGTACATACATGCATGTTTACATAGGTATAATTTTTATGATTCTGTTTCACAGGATAATGTAGACCTTTGAATGAATTCTTTATTTGCAAAAGGCACATAGATGCTATAGCAACATGAATATATAAAATGAAAAAAAAAGAAAAAAGAAAGGGATAACAGAGAACAATATGACAAAGTTAATTGTACATAAGATATAATTTCTAATATTAATTTCCAAGCTGAATTCAAAGATCAATAAAACCTAGGTTACATTACAGCTAGATCTTTTACATTTGACACCATTTTTTTAAACCTTTATTTGCCTCAATATAAGCAAGAGCTTATATATTTCATATACTATTGAAGGTTTTACAGATAAAATATGATACCAATATTTCAAAATTATATGGTGTTTATACATACAGAGGAAAATGACCAAGTTCACCATATAAAAAAGGCAAAGGAAATAAGTGAATTTATTGCAGAATTATTTTTTGAATGGAAAGGTTATTTTGTTTCCATTCTGCCTTTGATTTCAAATCTATGTGTGAATGCTAGTCATTCTGTCTTTGCTTTAAAATCTGTGTGTGAATGCTTGTAATTCTGTCTTTGTTTTAAGATTTCTGTGTGAATGCTTTTTACAAGTAATTCTGTCTTTGTTTTAAAATATTTGTGAATGAATGGTATCTATTCTTTGTGTGTTTTAAAATATGTGTGTATGAATGGTAGTCATTCTGTCTAGTGGTTACTTGTAAGTTCATGTCACTCTGGTTATGCATTCCCTTATTTAAGTAAATTTAGTATTGATATATAGGCAGACAGTTCAAGAGCTTTAGATTTTTTTATTTGAATTCTCTTGTAGTAAAAACCTGTTAAAACTTACCAAAAGTTTCTTACTTTATTTAACTAAAGTAAATAATTTTATTTGTTTTTTATTAAATTATTTTGTGATATTTTAAAATTATAACCTATATGGAATATAATGAGATAACATCACATGACAAACTTAGAATCAAAGAAAGAGATAATTGATTTTGTTGTTCTTCATCTTAAAAGAGGAAATTAAAATGTGATCATGGATTGGATCATTGGTCAACCACATCATCATCAAATGGGGTCATGGTTTGGGTCTGTGGTCATCCTAATCTACTCACATTTGAATGTCTGGACTCCAGTTTGAGTTTGTATTTCTTGGTGTATGATTTCCTGTTTTTTTTTAGTTTGTGAATTAATTTTTTATACTTGTTACAAGCCTTTTCTATCATTTTTCTTTTCAGTATGCTTTCTGAGATTGAATATTTTTTTCTGAAATTTTGTACTTGCCAAGATCACAATAACAATTATTTTTATCCACATGTCCATGTAATAAGATAAGAAAACTTACTACACTTAAAAAAGTATAATATTTATTATTCGCATACCACCACCCCCCTTTTTCCAACCAAAAAAAAACAACAACACAAAAACCAACAAAAACTACCACACACACAAAATCAAAATCACTTGTTGAGGTCTTGTGTTCCAAAAACATACAGAGGTAGAATTTAAACCTGGTTTGACATCAGTCAGGTGTACAAACACGTACTTCATTAGCATGGATCGGCCGGAGGTCCAACTGAACCTGAATAAAATTTGAACTACATCCACGATTTTTTTTTAATGAGACCAGAATATAACTCAACTTTGTTGACGATGTTTAAATACGATAATTAGGTAACCCCAAGTCCACATTTGTTAAGCAAGTTCGGAATAGGGAATACATTACCGTACCTACAAAGGTCTCAAAATGCTAAAAATGACCGAAAATGAACCACGACTTCAAACCCAAATTTATAAATGTAGCAAGCAAATGACGGATTTGTTTAATTAACAGACCTTCCTTTATGTTTATTCTTTCGATTTAAATATATTTCAACCTTCATCGGTTTTGAGGACGCATTTGTGTCAGTCAACTGCAGACCAGGGTATTACCCGCCATATTATTTTATTGACATCTGGCGTTGTTTGATATTTCTGATATTTCGAGCAGTTAGGCGTTTTGTACATGTTTTATTGGTTAAGTTACACCAAATACATGATCATTAACAAAGTTACGATGAATATTATGATCAAATTAATTCAGATGTTGCTTATTTTTGTATTTGAAATACGGCCTCGCGATCGTTTACAAAATGACAGTGACGCCATGACGGTTTTTATTATTATCTCCCTTTTCCCGCGTGACTACAGATCGGAACTCTTCAATGTCGGCGGCTTTCCCACTGATTAAACTTTCCTTAACGATATAATTGTGCTGTTTAAAGTCACTAATCATTTAAATAAACCATATTATTATAAATATGGACTTGCTACCGCTCGCTATTTTTTTTGACTGTTAATGTGAAAATAAACGTTAGATAAAACTGAAGGAGCTATCAAGAATGGACAAATAAGATAAACTGGTAACATTGAGTACACGAGACACAAGACGAAGACAAACAAAACAAAACAACTCAATACAGAAAACTAAAAAGATGAGCAACACGGAAGTACATTGATTCTTTACGGTCAATATTGCATGTAACCCACTGTAAACGAGGATTGAGAACTGTTGCCTAGCAACCGGTCATAACAGACCAATACAGTCAACTGGTGAGGACTATGGTGTTAAACGCCACTTTCAACAATATTTCAGTTAAAAAGTGGCAGTCAGTTTTATTGGTGGATGAAACCAGTGTACCCGGAGAAAACAACCGACCTGCCGAAAGTCCGTGACAAACTCTGTCACATAATGTTGTATCAAGTACACCTCGCCATGAGCGGGAATCGAACTCACATCTTTAGTGGTGATAGGAACTGATAGCATAGGTAGTTCTAAATCAAACTATCATACGATCACGACCACGACTGCTATTACAAGTTGTTTTAGGGTTCAACAAGCTAAGTGTACTGGTACAGATCTAATAAAATATACAACACTAAATATGTGTGTTTATTATTATATATTAATTACAATGTATATAAATATTAAATATAATTATTTATCTTTATTTTGTACTTTTTTTTAGTATAGTTTTTTTTTCGCGCATGACAGTTTTTCGTGACAAAATGGATGCATAGTCCTCTTTCCTAAATCTAATTGTGAAATAAAATCTGGTCTACAAAACTTACATTTGATTATAACAACGAGCGTCATTTATAATTAGATAAATTCCGCATATTTTAAATAAAGTACTCGCTCGTGGGTCGGAACGTATATATGAGTATCTCGAACGCATGTTTGAAGAGCCCTAGGCTCTTTGTATTTATAAAACAAATCAAGGAACATCTGAACGTGAACAACACAATTTGCCTGCCATATCAATGTACAACGTACAGCAAAACATGTCTAAACCGAACACTGGTAATAGCGAAATCCTGTATAAAACGAAGTTAATCTAATAAAGTTCCAATGCAGGAAATATTTGTTAATTTAACGTTTATAAACCAAACACCTGTCTATTCCGAACACAAAAGTTGATCCCAATCAGATTCCGTTTAGACAGGTTTCACTTTTCTTCTATCAGTATAAATTTTCACTCGTATGTTTCACCAATACACGATTTTATGGTTATTCAAAACAAAACAAAAATCCCCCCCCCCGATCACTGGGTCGATACCTCTGCTGGTGGACTATTAGTCCCGAGGGTTTCATCCTCCCAATAGTTGGTGTTTCTATCACTGGGTCGATACCTCTGCGGGTGGACTATTAGTCCCGAGGGTTTCATCCTCCCAATAGTTGGTGTTTCTATCACTGGGTCGATACCTCTGCGGGTGGACTATTAGTCCCGAGGGTTTCATCCTCCCAATAGTTGGTGTTTCTATCACTGGGTCGATACCTCTGCGGGTGGACTATTAGTCCCGAGGGTTTCATCCTCCCAATAGTTGGTGTTTCTATCACTGGGTCGATACCTCTGCGGGTGGACTATTACTCTCGAGGGTTTCATCCTCCCAATAGTTGGTGTTTCTATCACTGGGTCGATACCTCTGCTGGTGGACTATTACTCCCGAGGGTTTCATCCTCCCAATAGTTGGTGTTTCTATGACTAACATCGTTTATTAGATATATTTGTGTTTGCAATTTAATGATAACAAAGGTAAGTATACCTGAGGCAGAGATAACTGTAGCCGATTTTGGTTTTCTGCTTATGCATTACATAAAATAATTTATCATATACTTGCTCAAGATATGTTTAATTTTGCATATGTCATCAATTCGAAATGCAACAAGTCATATCTCCAGGGGGTGTAATAACTTGATCCGTATTACATTGGGGGTGTAATAATGTGTGCCGTATTACATGGGGGGTGAGATATGGATTTTTCAAAATGGCGATCGACCGGTAATTTTGAATGAGATGAAGTATTTAGGTTTTCGCTTGTAATTATAAAGTCTTCTTTTTTTTATTGGATTTTTTTTTCCGAGGAATTCACGTTTTTTGGGGTTTTTTTGTCCGATTAGTTTTCGTTATTAATATATCTTTGTTTGCTTCCGTCGTCTGCTACTGTCAAAATTGATAACGGAGAAAACATGGAAAATGCTCGTTATGCAATGAATGATGACACTGCTGGCTTCATAAATCAAATGAAAACACAAGTATGAAAACTGAGTATAATCTGAAATTAATCATAAACTAGTAATTTTGAAATAACTTTTTGAGGCATGTTTTTTTAAATGGCCATGATTTAAACACAGACTTTTAATAATCTGTCAGCAAAAACTATCATTGCATTTTGTTTCGAAAAAAAAAAAAAAAAATTCAGCTGTGTTTAACTTGTGTTGATTCTATTCTCAAAATGTTTATCATAGAACATTAGTTTGAAATTATAGAGTAAAAATACATAAAATTATGTTTTTATTGATACATAAATTATCAAAATCGGACATGAATTTACTTCCTAATAATTTGTTTTTAAATATGAAATATATATAGTGAATATTGGAATCGTACGAATACTTTTGTCCACAGTCTGTATATGATAAATAGGTTATGATATGGTCTTTTTCATATCACATGCCACATCAACCCTCGACCCATATTAGCTCTCGGGCATTCGGCCCTTGGGCTAATATGGAGGTCTCGGGTTGATATGACATGTAATATGAAAAATGCCATATAATAATCTATAAATAATACAAGAATTTCTATAGCGCCCTATCTAAAAAAAAACCCTAATGCGCTTTACATATAGATAAAAAAAAAAGTAGCAAAAACAAAAAAAAAGAAACCACACACAACAAAAGTTTGATGAAGTACTGCTCACTTGACTTTAAACAACATTCTATTTGTTTATTTATTATTGTATATTGATTGATTGATTTATTTATTGGTATTTAACGTCACTGTTAGCAGTATTTCACCTATATTGTGGCGTGTCAATTATTATATTTAATTATATCAATATTAAATATGATTATTTATCTTTATTTTGTACTTTTAAAGAGTATAGTTTTTTTCCCGCATGACAGTTTTTCCGTGACAAAAAAGATACATAGTCCTCCTTCCTGAATGTAATTGTAAAATAAAAGAAAATCTGGTCTACAAAACCAACGAGCGTCATTCATAGTTACATCAAATCCGGATATTTTAAATAAAGTTTTACACGTGTTTCTCCGTCACGGTCACCATTTAAAATGTGTATTGCATAAATTTAAATGCATATTTAAAGGATTGGACTAAATTAAATATATTAACACACATATCACATTTCCCATTCTGTATGGATTTAAATGACGCATTTTAATGCACCATAAACAATGTATTATTATTATAGTCTGTGCAGGCGTGTAAGTAATACATTTTTGTACTATATGTATGTATTATATTGTACCCGTTATTTAAAAAACCCAACAACCTCTCGTATCCGGTGCTAATCGGTAAACTTATTTTCTATTTTCTTTACATTTCATTATCATAATTTAAGAATGTATGTAGTAATTTGATATACCATCAATTAATATACTTTGGTCTTCATAATACAGGAAAAAAACAAACATTTTAGTTTACATAAAGAAAGTATTTTTGAGGGAAAAGGAGGGTTATTGGATACATGTGTTAGCAATACATGTTTTTGTATTTCAATTAAATTGTGACGGTCATTCTTATATGTGATTGACTTTTATTGTTTGAATACCCCCCAAAAAGTATACATTGACTTTTATTGTTTGAATACCCCCCAAAAAGTATACATTGACTTTTATTGTTTGAATACCCCCCAAAAAGTACACATTTACTTTTATTGTTTGAATACCCCCCAAAAAGTACACATTGACTTTGGCTGGATACCACAATTATTATAATTATACAAATATTAAATATATTTTTTTATCTTTATTTTGCACATTTAAATGGTATAGTATTTTCTCGCACATGACGTTTTTTCAGTGACAAAAAAGATACATAGTCCTCTTTTCTAAATTTATTTGTGAAAAAAAAAAAGAAAATCTGGTTTTCAAAACTAACGTATGTTTTGTAACAACTAGCGTCATTCATAATTAGATCAAATCCGGATAATTTAGATAAAGTATTCGCCCGTGGGTCGGGACGCTATGTTATATGAGTATCTCATACGCATGTTTGAAGAAAATCAAGCCCGTTGTATGTATTAAACAAATCAAGGTAGCCCCGAACGAACATATGTCCGTATGGGGTATTGTCAGTGGTTTTCGGGTTTATCGTCACTTTTTTAAAAGGGTAATTTATATCGTGACTATCAGACCCGTTGGTGGGAGGGGGGCGAGGGAAAGACCATGCAGCTGTAATGAACGGTCGCGATCTAACTCGAATAATTCAGCGCCCTGTATCCGCTGTCGCTTGGTAGTGACCAGCGGGAGCGTAATATAACGACTGGATTATTCGGGTTAGTAGTCGCCTAGAAACCTCAATATTTCAGGTAGTTATCGTGACACGAATTTAGCGTGTTTAGCGAAGAAGCAATGTTGACAAATTTTATATAGTTTTAGGTTTTACTCGACCGGGGATCGATCGCGAACCCACCTTCTACCACACTCAAGGCCAGCGCATTAACCATTACATCACCGATCCGTTGGTATTAGAATTATCCGAAATATAAAATAAACTTTACCTTTTTACGTACAGAACAATGTTTTTCCTTCGAGATAGCCAAGGGTACTAATTATTCGGATTCTAGTTCACGGAGACTTTATTGTATAAATGTGGGATTGTGTAATCTGTATTTATATTTAGTTTATATAGCAATTGAAATCGATAAAGATACATAAATAAGATTAATTCTATAATCTCATTTAAATAGAAAAAGAAGAAGAATTATATCGCTTGAATTGTAATTTAATTGATTTTCAACGAAATCTATTCAGCAAATATTGGTTTTTATTGTCATGACCATTTTCTAGCTATATCGTGATTACTCATCGTGGAGATTCGATTTTTGTGAGTGTTTTAATAAGAACCATACATACAGTATTCAAGTACACATGAAGAGTGTAAAACCTTCTTTGAAAGTATTGATTGATTTTTTTGATTTTTGGTGTTTAACGCCACTTTCAGCAATATTTCAGCTATATCATGGCGACCAGTTTTAGTGGTGGAGGAAGCCGGAGTACCCGGAGAGAACCACCGACCATGGGCAAGCAACCGGCAAACATTATCACTTGCAGCTTTGAGTCGAGTGCACCTTTTTTGTAATTTACAAAGCCGGACACAACCCACGCCGTATTGGTATTATGCTTGTATATATATATATTTATTAAGAAACTACCCCTTTACAACCGGAGCACCTACCACCAGGGTAGAAGCAGTGGCGCGTCTATTGTAAAAAAATAAACAAAATGTATAAAATATAGAACAATATGTACAACGAAACAGGCCTAGATGAAAGTTCATGATATGAAATGGTAGCACTGACATAACTATCATAATAAAATACTACTATACTAAAATGCTTAAAAGCCGATCGGCATAATATCAGTGAAAGTCAGCACAATAAAATGGTATGAAGTATTATAAACACTGGTCAGTCCATAATTTCACACCTAGCTTTAAAACATTTCTCAACGTAAAATATATCATGTGTATCATAAAAACAACCTAACCTGTCATCAAAGAGGTAGGCTACATCACCAATTAAAAATTGTAATTTGGCACTAGGCGACAGTTCAATAAAATTAATTGAATAGTAAGAACTAACCAATTGGAAAAGTTCGAAAAACTCATTTCGTACATTACTTAGCGAAGTACATTCCAGTAAAAAGTGTTCGAGGTCTTCGCTAACGTCCGCCGTACATAAAAGACATCGATCATCGTCAATTATATTCATTCGATTTAAATATTTGTTCAGGGGGATAGTTTTGGTCCTTGCCAACCATTTCGGCCTTGATGCCCTAAAATTATTATTATCATTCAAATAATTCTGTCTTCCCGTTCCAACATAACATTGCTGATAGAAGTCCAGGCTACGCTTGTATGAGCTGTTAGATTCAACGACCTAGCTCATTGAGCCACCCGTGCCCCTCTCATCGTGGAGAGAAAAGGCCGAACATTTATATCGAACTGACCGACGATTTTATCTTCCCTTTCATTTTCCAGCTATATCTATATTTGAGTTATAACGATCATACCAAAAAAACGAGGTATTGCCAATAAGAGGCATTTTTCCTTTATCAAGTTCCAAAAGAAATTTTTCGATGGAATTTCAAATGACTTTTCACAAAACTTAAGACGCGTCATAAGGATGATTTATGATCAGTGATCATGTAATTATCATTATTACATATGAAATAATGAATAATGTACTTACGTTGCTCATTAGTACACCTAATATATATATATCCTAATATTCGTATTCCCTGTGGCATGCGTAACGTTTGTAACGGTAACGTTTGATTACATAGCCAGTCCTGAAGAGTCCCGAGTGTAAATATTGCTACAAGTTTTTGTGGCACCCATGAATAGGGGTTATGGCTGTAGGGATTAAAGCCACTTTCTACAATATTTCAGTTATATCGTGGCGGTCAGTGTAATTGGTGGAGGAAACCGGAGTATCCGGAGAAAACCACCGACCTGTCGTAAGTCACTGACAAACTTTATCACGGAGAAAACCACCGACCTGTCGTAAGTCACTGACAAACTTTATCACAATGTTGTACCGTGTACGCCTGGTCATGGACGGGATTCGAACTCACAACGTTTAGTGGTGATAGGCACTACTTGCATAGCTAATTATGAATTCAACTACCATACGATCATGACACGATGGCCATTTGTAGCCATGAATAAAACCTCGGGTTCGGCAATCAAATATTTTTTTTAAAATCCAAATGAAAATGTAGATAGTGTACTTCAACATAAACGCAAGGTTTTTTTTTTTTTTTTTTTTTTTTTTTTTTTANATAAAAATAGAGGGTGGCATACCAGTCCTCTGAACGAAAATACATATCTTAATACAAAAAACATAAAATCTAAATTTCCAAAACAAATTTATCACGACTGTACTATATTCTTTTAAAACTCGACGTAAACTGAGAAATAAAAAAAGTATTTTTCTAAAATATTTTTTTTTTAACAAGATATGGGTGGTTGTTATCATAATACAGTTTAATAGAGTATAAATTACGATCCCATAAATTATTTTTGATCACATTTTGACAACAGATAAATATTGTTTGAAATATATTTTTAATGTATGACCGAAACAATTATCTATTTTTGTTATATATTGTGATATGTACATTATTATATTTTAAACGCACTGCAGGTACCCCCGACCGTATGTGCTCCCTATGTAAAAGGGGTACTTACATGTACTCTAATTTAAAATATATATACATTGCAGTGCTTCTTATAATAAAACTTATTTTTGACGACAAGATTTCACTGCTTAATTAATAAACTTTTCATAATTAATGCAAAATAATAACGATTTTAAATAATTGTAATATTGTTATATTTCTCATTTTGCAAATTAAAAATTTCAAATTGTTATAGATTCAATTTGAAATTTATAATTTGCAACAATAAATATAAAACAATTAAAACTGAAATTATCATGAGCTTATAATATATACAATATACATATTATTTATATTTTAGAAATGTTACCTCTTGTTTATGATTTGGACAGCTTCAATGACATCGCTGCTTCCAGCAGGTCTAACTCTTATATGTTTAACCATCACAGGCTTGACTACTTACGATTAGTAATTTAAAAATCAAAAGTCCACTGAATTTATACCGAGAACACAGCATATTCAAACACGGATATATCATAAATTTATGCTCTGGAGATAATTGATTGATTAAACTTTCGACAAGCTTGATCGGTGCAGGTAAATTTGCTTCCTGGCCAAAAAAAAAAATAAAAAAAATACGATTTTGTTTTTCAGAAAACGACCATACTAATCAGTGTTTTCGATCGTTTCTCAATCTTGTATCGTTTAAAAAGAGATATATAATTGAAATACGTTCAAATACCCTTTTACTACTCAGATAAGTGTCATTTTTGACAAATATTGTGTAACGTTAGATAATTATATTTTAGCATTACAATATAACAGAAAACGGTTTATACTGGTTAGTATATGTATATGCCAATTAGTGTCGTTTGTTACAAATTAAGGTTACAGATGTTCCCTAAATTAATTTTGAGTAAACTAGAGGAATTTCCGAAATTCCCAAACCACGTGGTAAATAAACATTAGAGCTGAAAAATTGCTGAGGTGGCGCTAACCAACAACCACTCACTCTCTACATTGGAAGGTTTATTCACAGTTCGCTTTAGAAAGGTTTCGCTGTACATGGATAGGGTCATCGTCGGAAACCCACGGCTGATTACGCTTCGGTCATCGTCGGAAGCCCACGGCTGATTACGCTTCGTTCCTCACTCCATGTGATGGAGTGATCATCGTCGGAAGCCCACGGCTGATTACGCTTCGTTCCTCACTCCATGTGATGGAGTGATCATCGTCGGAAGCCCACGGCTGATTACGCTTCGTTCCTCACTCCATGTGATGGAGTGATCATCGTCGGAAGCCCACGGCTGATTACGCTTCGTTCCTCACTCCATGTGATGGAGTGATCATCGTCGGAAGCCCACGGCTGATTACGCTTCGTTCCTCACTCCATGTGATGGAGTGAT
>MJUT01052401.1:313147-347745 GCA_002080005.1 Gigantidas platifrons
ATACCATGGGTAGGGGGGTCAATATACCATGGATAGGGAGGACAAAATACCATGGATAGGGGGGGGTCAAAATACCATGGGTAGGGGGATCGATATTCATATTATGTTAATACAACTGTTTGTATCATGACAAGTCGGACACACGTTGCAAGTTTGAATGCCGCTCAGGCGAAGTGTACTCGTTACAACTATATGTGATAAAGATTGCAAATTACTTGCGGCAGGCCTGTGATTACCTCCTGGTAATCCGGTTTTCTCAACCAATAATATTGTTGAATGTGGCGTTAAACACCACACCTCAAACGAAGTCGTTTATTTAAACCGTACCGCTACGTGTTATAGAGTTTGAAGATAGCAAGGGATAATAAGAATCATAAATGGAAGATGGACTATATCAGAAATGACTTTAATTTTCCCGCTCTTGATATCTCTTATTTTCGTTCTATAGAACAAATCAGCAAAAATGAACTTCAACGTTTTCTACACTTGTTCCACTTCACTCAATATATGTGCAAAATGACAGTTGTTTTCTAAAATCATGTAGCTTGGCTACACTGGTCGACAGAAACTGCATTTACAACCGTCAAGTCCCCAAATGAGGATGTGACATCTCGTCAGAGACAGTACAGTTACGATTTGTATCTTCAAACTCTTCTTACTTAATTAACACATCAATGTCTCTTTCTTGACTTGTGCATTGTGCATTGAGTAAAAAGAAAAGTTTGAGGATACCAAAGGGGTAATCAGAAACTGTAAATCAAAGATGGACAGACAATATACTAGCAAAAAAAGGGCATTCATGGCTAAACGGAAAAGGACAAACTATGATCTACAAAACATTGCACAGAAAACAACAAAATCGAGCAACACGAACTCCACTAAAATAAGATATGAACCCAGTCAACCCAGATGCTCTGAAAGTACGAGCCTTTAATTTTCCACATGTGGCACACGTCGTGTTGGTTGAAGCATTCATAACTATGTCTTGACTTATATATTGTGTAATAAGCTAGACACATTCATGTCACTCTTTGGACTTATTTTTTGTTGCCTAATATAAATACATTCATGCCAACTTACCTGCTGTGAGATTGGCTAATATGAAGTCCATATATCCATTCACTATTAACATTTTATTATGTTCAACAGTTGTTTCTACATCACAACAACTGCTTTGGTCCAAGACACACTGTGAAGACACGTTGTTGTAACTTACAGAACAACATATAGGACTATGGACACAATAAGAGACACATTATATCTTAGACAGTGCCGTTACTTGTTTTGTTGTATTATATTCTAGACGTTTTCTGTTTTCAATTAAAAAGATAAGATTGCATTATGTTCAACACTTGTTTGTACATTACAACAACTGCTTTGGTCCAAAACACATTGTGAAGACACGTTGTTGTAACTTACAGAACAACATATATGACTAAGGACACAATAAGAGACACATTCTATCTTAGACAATGCCGTTACTTGTTTTGTTGTAACTTACAGAACAACATATAGGACTATGGACACAATAAGAGACACATTATATCTTAGACAATGCCGTTACTTGTTTTGTTGTAACTTACAGAACAACATATAGGACTATTGACACAATAAGAGACACATTCTATCTTAGACAATGCCGTTACTTATTTTGTTGTAACTTACAGAACAACATATAGGACTATGGACACAATAAGAGACACATTCTATCTTAGACATTGCCGTTACTTATTTTGTTGTAACTTACAGAACAACATATATGACTATTGACACAATAAGAGACACATTCTATCTTAGACAATGCCGTTACTTGTTTTGTTGTAACTTACAGAACAACATATAGGACTATGGACACAATAAGAGAAACATTATATCTTAGACAATGCCGTTACTTGTTTTGTTGTAACTTACAGAACAACATATAGGACTATTGACACAATAAGAGACACATTCTATCTTAGACAATGCCGTTACTTGTTTTGTTGTAACTTACAGAACAACATATAGGACTAAGGACACAAGAAGAGACACATTCTATCTTATACAATGCCGTTACTTGTTTTGTTGTAACTTACAGAACAACATATAGGACTATTGACACAATAAGAGACACATTCTATCTTAGACAATGCCGTTACTTGTTTTGTTGTAACTTACAGAACAACATATAGGACTAAGGACACAATAAGAGACACATTCTATCTTATACAATGCCGTTACGTGTTTTGTTGTAACTTACAGAACAACATATAGGACTAAGGACACAATAAGAGACACATTATATCTTAGACAATGCCGTTACTTGTTTTGTTGTATTATATTCTAGACGTTTTCCGTTTTCAATTAAAAACCTCTCGGAATAAACACTCAATATAAGAATACACATTCCTGTAAGCCATTTTTTGGAATCTAAGAAGACACTTCGTGGCATTCCGTAAATATCCGTATATTATGCCGCTCTCAAATGGTTGTTTTTGTAATCATTCACAATATCATGAAAAAATAAATATATTTTTAATTTGCTGTGAATACTGCAATCCGATTGGCAGCAACATTGATTATACTTAATAACCTGAGTTGGTATTGTGACGTCTCTAATGTAATCATTCGGAAACGACTAATTCAAATAATCCCATGAAATAATCGAAATTAAAATCGAGGAATCATTCAATTTTGCTGTAAAAATTAAATCATAAGAAACATTTGAAATTTTTGAACAATTTATACGCTTTTCATAAAGTGCTTTGTGTTTTATTAATTGTAAACTGTCCCAACACAGGTTATATCGTATAACCTGTTCAAAAATTGAAACTATTCCTTCAATAAAATGGATTCTAGAATCGGTGTATCTGATTGATAAGACACAGCGATGAGGTATATATCTATCTGTAGCTTAAATGATATGTGGCTAAATCAAATTTTAAATTCAATAGGTGAGCCTTAGTTTTAATAATAATAACATTGCTTAGGAATAACAAATATATCTAATAAAGCATGTCTATTATAACCTTTTTAACTGACATTTATATCAATTGACGTTTGTTATAAATGATTATCAAGTAGTATAGCATTGATATATTTTTTGTTAATAATATGATATCAATAATAATGAAAACACAAAATTGATGCCTTGAAATTACGGAGAAGACCAGACAAAAGGTTACTGTTCTGATGCAGTACAATGTCCTGAAAGTGAATAATTAAAATATTCTACTGAACAAGGAACCAGTACACACAATGAACAACTAAAATGACATAATACGTGTTGTGTAGTATGATAGATTTTACAGGGAGTCAGTTGAATGTCGGATAGTAGACAATGTTATTATTTCTGTTGGAATTTTTATTTACCAATGCACTAACATCTAAAAACCTTCAGTATGACAAAACAAATTATAACAAAATAAAACCAAAATAAAATATCAGCAAATAAAACAATAAAAAAACTAAACAAACATGAAACTAAAAACGTGATGGCTATCAATTCCACCAATGTCAACAAAACGAACAATCACCTCTCACCCTAATTGACCCAATTGACCGTTATGGAATATCTGTGTCACAAATGACAACGGATATGTTCCATTTGTCGTAAACACTTCCCGGTCATATCCGCATTCATGACCTATCATCGGGTATGTAATAAGATTAACACGACGGGTACCACTAGTTTAGCAGAAACTGCTCACCCTTCCGGAGCACTTGAGTTCACATCCGGTTTTTAGTGGGGTTCGTGTTACTCGATCTTTAGTTGTATATGTATGTTTTGTTGATCGTTGTTTGTCCTTTTGTATTTTTTCTTTTGGCCATTGTGTTGTCTGTTCTTCTTTGATATACGGACTCTGATTACACCTTTGGTATCTTCAAACTCTTCTTTTGGCCATTGAGTTGTCTGTTCTTCTTCGATTTACGGACTCTGATTACCTCCCTTTGGTATCTTCAAACTCTTCTCACTGAACACAAAAAGACGACGTCATATGACGTTGGAAATACTGGTCCTTGTGGAGTTATACCGATTAATTGTATCCCAACACCTCTCTCCTGAAAACTGGATATCAAATGGAAATGCATATATTACCAAACGATGAAAGCAAACTGCACATATTCACTTCCACTCAACAAGACCGCATAATGGCAACATAAACACGAATAGTACAATAGCATGGTCAATGAATGCTGGTAGTTAAGTGACTATTAGCTAGGAAGATAGAATCTATAGTTTACATGGACAGTACATTAGCAGGGTCAATGAATGCTCGTAGTTAACTGACTATTAGCTAGGAAGGTAGAATCTGTTGGTTACATGGACAGTACAATAGCAGGGTCAATGAATGCTCGTAGTTAAGTGACTATTAGCTAGGAAGATATAATCTATAGTTTACATGGACAACACAAAAGCAAGGTAAATGAAAACTCGTAGTTAACGGACTATTAGCTAGGAATATAGAATCTGTAGGTTACAATGGCTAGGGTGGCTCAATGCGTTAGGTAGCTGGATTACCTAACAACTCATATAAGCCTATCACCAATACGGCATGGGTTCGCACCCGGCTTTGTAAATTACAAAAATGTGTGCACTCGACTCGCAGCCGCAAGTGACAAATTTACCAGTTGCTGGCTCATGATCGGTGGTTCTCTCCGGGTACTCCGGATTCTTCCACCACTAAAACTGGTCGCCATGATATAGCTGAAATATTGCTGAAAGTGGTGTTAATCACCAAAATAAAAAAAAAATCTAATCTGTAGGCTACATGGACAGTACAATAGCAGGGTCAATGCATGTTCGTAGTTAACTGACTACTAGCTAGACAGGTATAATCTGTAGGCTACATGGACAGTACAATAGCAGGGTCAATGCATGTTCGTAGTTAACTGACTACTAGCTAGGAAGGTAGAATATGTTGGTTACATGGACAGTACAATAGCAGGGTCAATGAATGTTCGTAGTTAACTGACTACTAGCTAGGAAGGTAGAATCTGCATGTTACATGGACAGTATATTAGCAGGGTCAATGAATGCTCGTAGTTAACTGACTATTAGCTAGACAGGTATAATCTGTAGGCTACATGGACAGTACAATAGCAGGGTCAATGAATGTTCGTAGTTAACTGACTACGCGAGTATTAGCTAGGAATGTATACTCTGTAGGTTACATGGACAGTACATTAGCAGGGTCAATGAATGCTCATAGTTAACTGCCTATTAGCTAGACAGGTAGAATATGTTGGTTACATGGACAGTACAATAGCAGGGTCAATGAATGCTCATAGTTAACTGCCTATTAGCTAGACAGGTAGAATATGTTGGTTACATGGATAGTACAATAGCAGGGTCAATGAATGCTCGTAGTTAACTGACTATTAGCTAGACAGGTAGAATCTGTTGGTTACATGGACAGTACAATAGCAGGGTCAATGAATGCTCGTAGTTAACTGACTACTAGCTAGAAAAGAAGAATATGTCATGTAATATAGCATGGCATGATATATAGATGTACTAATTTAATAGCTAATTTCACCTACTAGTTGTACTATATTCTTAGCAAAGTAAACCTGCCTCAAACAGTGAACTATAGAAGCTAAGTCACAGCCGTTGCAAAAAGAGTTTTGAAGAATTTCACAAGTTTAGATGTGTCAGATGTGAACTTTTTGGCTTTGCTTATAACGTCGTCATGACAACATGGATGGGGGGAATGCCCCCCCTTTTTTTATTTATTAGATCTCTGCATTGAGAATAGTATGAAATCTTTATGTAATTTTAGTTGTAGTTGTACTCTTTCTTTTTCTTTTTGTCTTATTTTTTTGTCTCAATCATATAAAAGTTTATATGACAATCAAACATTGAATTTAATTGAATTTAATTAGATTTCAGACGATAGTTTTATATATTTGATTGCAGTATACATGAAGCACAAATGAAAAGCCGTAGGAAAAATGTCTAATAATGACATATGTCTTTAGAAGGAGAAATCAGTCTAACATGATCACATTTGTCTAACTTCCAACACTGCGCTCATATTAATACATATACAATTCTGATTGATGTTTTTAAAACCGTTCTTTCAGATATAGCTGTACATTATACATATATTTAATAAAGTTTTATTCGACTATTCATTTTGTACAGCATGATAAAGATCTGGAAGATAAGATCAAGAAGCTAGCAACATTTATTGATGACACGGACACTCTGAAGGAAAGACTAACAATTAAAACGAAACCTCTACGGAGAAATAGTCTCTAAATAACGTAGTCTCTTCTAATCTGTAACTATGATTACTTATCATAATTAATGAATATCTTGTTGAATACGATGGGCACATTTTTCAACAAATAATAGGCATACCTATGGGAAGAAACGGTGCCGCTCACCTTTCCAATACTCATAAATGGTAGAGTTTATGCAAAAACTACTAAAGCTAAAGCTTTTAATCTCACTTATCACAGGGTTTGTGACTAAAGTAACACGACGGGTGCCACTAGTGGAGCAGGAACTGCTTACCCTTCCGGGGAACCTGAGTTCACCCCTGGGTTTATAGGTGGGTTCGTGTTACTCAATATTTAGTTTTATGTGTATTGTTTTATATATCTTTGTTTGTTGTCTGTCCTTTTTTGATTTACGGATTCTGATCACATGTACCCCTTTGGTATCTTCAAGCTCTTCCTCAGGTATATTGATGGTGTTCTGTCAATTAATGATCAGAGGAACATAATAAAGCCAGAAATATGAAAAATTCTCATATTCCAATGACCATTCAAAATATAAAATATAAAACCAACGAATTTTATTTTGGGTGCAAACATAAAATCCACGAATTTACTTGAAAGTTTTAACCAAACCAAGAAAATAGATATTCACGTACATGTAGAAAAGAACTTTCACAGAAATATTTATTTTTCACAGATGTAAAAAGCTAAGATCTTACATCGAGCGTCATTCCACTTAAAGGCGTTTTTAAGTGACATAAACGCACAATGTTCGCTGTCCATATGGTTGTTGGGTCCTTTACTTGTCCAATCAGTGAATTTTATTGGACAACCATGTGATATCCAAACCCAGTTACCCTCTGTTTCTAGATCATTACCACCAATCCAATAATTTTTACCTGCAATTAAACATAATTATGATATAGCCAAGTTGTACTTGAACATTTTCAGACATTAATTGCTGTTTTGATCCTTGCAAATTGAGTTTATGGTGACGCATCATCTGAGCCTGTAAATTGATATTTGCGACCATCAAATGACAATTGATGATGGCAAATCTTCAAATACATGACATTTTCTTATCTCCATTGTTATGTATACGTAATAAATTTGATGTTTTATTTTGCTTATGTGGAATATTTTTTTTGGACAAAGATAAAGATAATCATTACATCATCAATGTAGATAAGTTACTTAAATAGAAACAGTTGGCTACACGTTTTGAAATTTGACCTGGATTTTCTATTGGTTTATTAAGATACATATTTCTAGAAAGTTCGCGGTTTTGTAAATAACTATATAAGGGTTAGCAAATTTAAGAGCAGCCAGTTTGAAATTGAGGATTTATATAACAGCTGGAATTTATAGGATTGTCTATATATTTGGATTTATTTACTTCAGCGAAGTCACGTGACTTGAACATTGAACTATAAACTATTTCAACGGACAATATTTGGAAACTTCGTGGATTAGAACAAAAGGATATTTTAATTAAACAGGAATTCAATTTAATGGGATAACAATCGAACTATTACACTAGAAAGGAAAAGAACAGTTATTCCAAGGGATTTAACTGTGAACATTAATTTGATTTTTGTAATTGTATATTATCATTAGGGTTTTCTGTTATTTTCATTAAAGTATAGAAACTTAATTGATTAATGGTTGTTTCTTTCTCTTAATAGAATATTCTAGAAAAAAAACTTTACGTAACACCATTGTAATGCAATTTATGATAAATAAACAGTCATATAATTTTTCATTTAACTGAATACATTGTTTTGTATACAATTATACGTAAATATCACACTATCAAATATTTCAGTTATATCATGTCGGTCAGTTTTATTGGTGGAGGAAACCGGAGTACCCGGAGAAAACCACAGACCTGCCGCAAGAAACTGACAAACTTTAATACATAACGTTATATCCAGTACACGTCGTCATGAGCGGGATTCGAACTGACAATGTTAGTGCTCATAGGAACTAATTGCATAGGTAGGTGTTAATCCAACTACCATGTGTTCTCGACCATGACGGCCGCTATCGCATATTCTTTAGTGTGTTTCAGGTACACTCAAGGCAAAATTGTTTTTAAAGCCAAATAATGCTAACATCTATGGGAACAAGAAAACCTACACGCCTAAACAGTACAACTTAATGTCGTTAAGATTTATTATTACTCAGGGCTCAAAATTAACACTAGTAGGGCCATATTAAAAAATTGTTTGTTTCCCGCACCCGACCGACTGCTGGAAAACGTTATGACTGGAACTATTTTTTGGGTGATTTGGCAGCATGTTTTTTTTTATTTGGTGATGATAATGTGTCCAAGTGGAGTGATATATCTACCTCCAGATTTTTATTTCATTGAGCTAGCATTATAAAAATCCAACTAAAGGCTAAAGCTTGTTGGCCTAGTACAAAGAGGATATATTAATCATTTCATCGAATGTCACTTGTGTCGCCATGACATAGTTGAAAAACTGATCATTTGTTGTCAAACAACAATCACTCACGCACTTCTATAAATAGATTTACCTTTGTTTACCTAACGTCTTTACCTAACGTCTTTAATTTAAGTATCGTCTGAGGAATGAGAATCTTAGTTTTGATAATAATTACATGATATATGAACTGTAAGTTTGTCTGTGTGAGCTCAAGACATGTAAAGAGTAGAATAGAAGTAATACATACCAGATAAAAGTGATTTTAACCACTCGTTTTCATCTGTAGATTCAATCGTTACTAGGTTTGAACCGTGACTTCTACAGGCCTCCTAATAAAACATATATTGTATATGTATTCTATAATATGATGATAACACATTTGCAAATGGAATAAAACAATATGTTTAATAACATTACATTGTAGGTCGGTATATATCTTGTATTATTATACTTCATGAAAAATCCTTTTATTTCATTGGCTGAAGTGCAGTTGATATTCTGCAATAGCTTTGCTATTTTACATATTTAACTTCAGCATCTGAATAACACCCTCTGAATAACATCACTCGCTCCAACTCAACATTTCCGAATCTGGAAAATAGCACCTTCTCCGACCGAGTTATGCCTATTACTCTTAAAGCGTCATTTCCGTAGCAACAGACGACAATAAGTGGAGTATGTTTATAATAATCTTAGTAATCTCCGCCACTCTTAGCAACGGGTGGTATTGTGCACATAGCAACGATAATACCACCTGCTGAGACCGAAATTTGTCGAGCACCGGAAAATATAACCTGTTCCGGCCGAGTTTTACCGATCATAAGTGATTAACGATGTTTTTTTTTAAACGAGAGGACGTTTCTCAGTCATCTCTCATCGAAGAGCGAACGTTTCTCAGTCATCTCTCATCGAAGAGCGAACGTTTCTCAGTCATCTCTCATCGAAGAGCGAACGTTTCTCAGTCATCTCTCATCGAAGAGCGAACGTTTCTCAGTCATCTCTCATCGAAGGGCGAAGCACCCTCGATTTTTTTTTATCGCTATGATAGTATGTTTATCAAGGATTTGGTAATGTGACGTCATTATAACGTCATATTAAAAAACAGCGATATTACTACGCGTCCTTGACATCGCTTCGCAATAATTTGAATCGTCTCAGAGCTAACGTGATATGAAACATATTGGCTTTAAACATCAAAGGGAAAATAAAAAAAATAGCGATAATGGCAAATATTTCAAGTCATGACTGTGACGTAATGTCCACTTTCATTTGTACTAAAGCCATTCCAATAAATATTGTAACACACTACCAGTGAAATGTCATTCAGTTTTATGAAAAATAACCATGCTACCTTCAGTGGAGGGTGCTATGGTATATTATCAATCGCGGGAAAAAAATATCACCTTCAGAAATAAAATATGACCGAGACTAAACAACAACAGCAACATCAACACCAAAAACAACAATTATTATATTTTACAACAACAAAATCAACAAATATTACATTTTACAACAACAAAAACAACAACAAAAAACAACAACAACAATACTAGCAATACTAATTATAAATCATTCACAACCCTATTCTTAACAACTTTGCGTCAACATCGTTTTCAGGCTTCTTGAATCTATCAATGTATGTGAAAAATAACCAAGGAGGCTCATGTTTACAACGTCATTACATGCACCAAAGCAAAGATGGCGGGAAATAGCCATTGTGTTGTCTGTCTGTCTTCTATTTACAGCTTCTGATTACCCCTTTGGTATTTTGGTCATTGTGTTGTCTGTCTGTCTTCTATTTGTGGCTTCTGATTACCCCTTTGGTATCTTGGTCATTGTGTTGTCTGTCTGTCTTCTATTTACGGCTTCTGATTACCCCTTTGGTATCTTGGTCATTGTGTTGTCTGTCTGTCTTCTATTTACGGCTTCTGATTACCCCTTTGGTATCTTCAAAGTTTGTTCTCACTCACTGTTGTTTGAACTGATCTTCTATGATTTTCATTTTCACAATTCTGTCAGAATAATGGTAATGCAATTTGAGCTTAAAGCTGAATTTGATACTAAATGATGTATCAAGGTAAGAACAAACCTTTGCATCCGCCCAATTCAATTGTGTTTCTGTGATATAATAGCAATGACCATTGTACAACACCCATGGGTCTTCACAGCCTTCTACAAAACAAATAAAACATCCTGTGCAAAACGGAAGTTATAATGTTATGACGTAAAACTAAAAGATAATTACATATGAAATAATAAATACACATTTTATACGTATTTTGTTGATACAACTGTTTGTATCATGACAAGTCGGACCCCGCTCAGGCGAGGTGTACTCGATGCAACTTTATGTGATAAAGTTTGTCAGGGACTTACGACAGGTCGATGGTTTTCTCCTGGTACTCCGGATTCCACCACCAATAAAACTGACCACCACGATATAACTGAAATATTGTTGAATGTGGCGTTAAACACACTTAGTCCAATCAATTTGCGAAAAATCCGAACAAATTGCAACAGAAAAATAAAGTAGCCTATTATCTTTATATACATTTAATCACGAAAAATTAATGATTTGGTCGTGAAAACTATTGACGGCCATTGCGCTCCGTCGATATTATAAAATACAGAATCGGCTTGGGTATTGCAAACACATTGTTATTGAAAATTATCCATGAAATGTTAAGTATATATCAAAATAAAGAAAACAATTACATTGCAGTCGAAATGTGATATTATAAATGCACCAGAAATATAGGGTCTAACACCGGGAGAGGTGCAAGATAGTAAAATCTGTGACACCCGAGGGTAAGATTTAAATTGAATCGGACGAGGCATGTCCGAGTCTGATACGATTTAAATCTTACCCGAGGGTATCACAGATTTTGCTATCTTGCACCTTTTACGGTGTTTGACTCTTTTTCTCACCCCTTTCTACCGTGTCAATGTTTGTTTACTTTTTGTGTAGTTTGGCGCATTAATTTGCAAACCGTATCACAGACACAGGACCAAAATGCCACGTAATAAAATAAAACAAGATTTTCATTTTACAACTTTAAATAGGTTCAAAATAATAAAGTTAACAAACTTGTGATAGATTCTACAATAACAAAATCTTGCACCTTTTACGATGTTTGCCTCTTTTTCTCATCTCTTTCTATCGTGTCAATATTAACTAACGTAAATAAAAAATATCACCTCCCTTTGATCAACGTCAAACAACTTTTTTACAGGCATTTAATTTATCGCTGTTGTAGTATAGCATTTATAATATATTTATAAAATACGTTGTATTTTATTGTGAAATATATACATTTAAAATACTGCCAAGACACTATAATTCAACAATTTAATTCAACAATGGAAAACAATTTTTCGGGAAAAACGGCATGTAGCTTGTCTTACCCTGGAGCCGGGGTAAGATAGAAAAATCTTTTTCACCTAAATTAACGGACTACTTTATCCAAGGGGTGAGAAATGTACGATCTTTCCCATTTAACCGGACGAAAAGCAGACGATTTTTTCCGGACCGACTTATTTTTATAAAATGCTCCTTAAACATGATTATTTCACAAAATAAACATTAAAATCTGAAACTTTTAAGCTTTAAATTTGCAATCATAACACATATTTTCAATAAATATAATAAAATACAAATAAAGCAATTGCAAAATCACTTTATAAGTGCATCAGGTTCAATTGTTGTCTGAAAATTATGGCAGCCCGTCATGGACATGAATAACGTTGCGATATGTTTAAAAGTTATGTGCATTTATAAATGTATGACTAATACATCAACTCTTCTATTAAAGCTTATGATGTTTAACCTTAAATGTTCATATACAAAGAAAGTTATATTCGGAGACTAGGAAGGTCAGATCATATGGTATTTTTTTTTAGTTTTTATTTAGATAATGCAGAATAATTTGCTTCCTGAATGATTTTCAGGAAGAAAATCTTATAACTCTCCGTGCATCGATAGGGTGTTGTCCTTCTTACATTTACTTTCGTTTCCGTTTCCGCCAGAGCTTCAAATTCAAATTACTGCAATCATTTATGTAACTAATTGTAAATTTTGTCAAGCATCAAGATTGATAATAATAAATATCATTTTATTCTTATTCTTGTTCCATCCTGTTCTGCGAATCATAAAATCTTTTCAGCAAAAACACTTTTGGCTAAAGCCGAGTTTCGGTCAATAAATTCGACTTCTTGAAATTGGAAAATGTTACACATGCCGTGACCGGCTGAAAATATCGAAAATCGCAATAATTATCAGAGAAAATCTCAAAATACAGAACCGGAAGAGCTAACACATTTTCAATGCTGATTAAATTATAAAAAAAAATAACATTTGAATTTCATTTTTGAATGCTGATCGGCATTTGACATTTAATGCTTCTTTACGTTTGATGATTTGTTTTATCTGTTCTCAATTTGCTTTGCATACATACATTGCATAGCTCTCTGTCTAAATGAAAATTAAACTATTAAACAGTCCATTAACAATATTATCCAATCAGAACAACGAATCGCTCGCTATATACCACCTATAATTACCAAACAACTGTCAGTCACTGTTCAGTTTTGTTTGGAAAAAAATAATTAGTGCAGTTTCATTTATATCGTGGCGATCAGTTTTATTGGTGACGGAAACCGGAGTACCCGGAGAAAACCACAGACCCGTCGCAAATCATTGACAAACTTCATCACATAATGTTGTATCGACTGCAACTCGCCTGAGCGGGATTTGAACTAACTATTTTAGTGATGATAGGCACTGAATACATAGATAGCGGTAAATCCAACTACCATGTGATCACGACCACGACGTCTCCTATATATTGAACTTATTCTCAGCCTGAATATACCTGAAATACTGTACGATGGACGTCAAACAATAATCAATCAATCAATCAATCTTATGATATGTTTGTTTAACCGCCCCAGGTTTATAATGTTTGTCATTTCACGGACGTTGACTAGGCCAGCATGCCATTGTTTCGCTTTACAAGGTCTGGGTTATTTTGTCCCAACAAAAAATCTACCATGACTACTGAAACAGTCAATTTGTTTTACGTTTCAAATGAGAGGTTATAATATTTTTTTAATAACCGATACGAACATCAGCAGTAAATTTTGTATTGTGATTTTTGAATAAAATACATTGTTCACTAGATAGACATAGGAGTGGACCGGAAAGTGTAAGGGGAGGGCGCAAGCTTAAAAAGTAGAAGGCAAGTGAGGGAGCAAGCTTCAGAAGTGGACCGGGGAGTGGGTGGCAAGTTTAAAAGTGTGTGGGAAAATCTTCAAGTCATGACTGAAAAGGGTGAAATTTTCAAAAACTATCAAAGAGAATAGGGTCTTTTGGAATCAAAACTATCCAAAAACATCTTAGGTGACTGTACATTTATAAATTCCATACAAAAATCCACTTACCTAAATGTATGCCCTTGAACACCCCGTCCCAGCTCATATGCCCCTGCATTATATATTAATATAGTAAAACACGAGTTGCAGAAATCTTATCTATTTTTTTTTTATCTCAACCAAGTGTGGACAATGGGAGGTAACGCTCATTGTACCTAATTGATAATATCAACTCTCTAATGTGGAGGTATAAATAGTTAAGTTGTGTCTGCAAGATGTAGGCAGGATTTTTTTGTTTGTTTGTTTGTTGTTGCCGGTTAAATTGTTATGGCAGATTCTAAGCGTATCAGGAAAATTCCTGCTTATCTAAAGGATTTCGCAATATCTACATGTGATGACATTACAGAGTTCTTGAAATTTTTTTGGTTGTGTCAGACATTCGGACTGACAACCTTCAAGATTTTGTCAGTCCGAACAAACTTTTGTCAGTCCGAACATTTATAAATAAAATATTATATTAACTTGTTTTTAGCCTTGTGTTTTTTGCATGATTTCACTAGTATTTATGCATTTATTCAGATTCAATTAATAATAACATCATTTGACCATCTAACAAGATAGTTTAGTTGCCCATTACCTACGTTCATTTCTTAACCATGGCCTCTTATCTTTCCATGNCATGATCATTTTACCGATATCCTAAGCGCTTTGGCTATCTTAGAGTTAGAATAGAGGACCGGTGTGTTCATTTTATTTTATTTTATTGTATTTATTAGTAATAGTAATAAAAGATAACGACCCGGCGGCAAAAAATTGACTTGAGGAAACCGACAATCATTTCTCAGGGATAATTCTACTGACACCGCTGATTTCGATATACCATTACCAAAATAAGTAAAATAAAAATCGGAAACCAGTCGCAATTTTGGTACGTCTAAAAACAGGTGCGGGAATTACAGGATCGCATATTTATCGGACATCCGGACCGACAGAGGGACTGAATTTATCGGACATTTAGATTTTTTATCGGCAAAACCGACAAAACCGACACTTTTCAATAACTCTGCATTATGTCCAATTTGCAAAACATGACAAAAATTTAGGGTAATCAGTCCAGCGGTCACATTGCCATTGGCCAAACTTCTGCAGTCACAACATCAACTCCAAAATCGTGTATGGAAGCAGTTGGTGGTGCTCGTCCGAAACATTCTAATCCTTCGCCAAATATTATGGTTGAACATGATAAAACAATTGAGGAATTAACCAGAACAAAGAGTTGGAACGGGAACTTTTAGAAAAGAAGAACGCTTTGTTGTTAAAGCAAATGAACTCATGTAACTCTGAAAAATCTAAAGATAAAGCAGACACATTCAAAGGGAAAACCAAAACTAAATACAGTAATCATAAAACTGTACCTACAATACTTCCAACCTTGAGTGAGTTGCGTGCATCTGATAAAGTAAGAAAACAGGCCAAAATGCTTACCCAACAAATTTTAGATGAAATTTCATCTTCATCATCAGATTCAGAGTCAAAGGTTGATTCGAGTGACACTGAGAGTGAATTACATGAAAGGTAAAATTGTGCCTTATGCATTATTTAAGGACAAACAAAAAAGGAAAGCTGTTTCTGGTGAAGCCAGAGCAGCAAAGGACCGTGTTAAATTTGATGTTCCTTGGTCACACAAGTTTGCACAGGTCAAATCCCTAAATTATTCTGACAAAGACTTTGGTTTGACACAGTTAGTTCGCGGTGAGGTTTTTATTATGCATAACATTGAAAAATCTGTTACTTCCACACTCAGACAAAAACACTTGATTAATTTACTTTACCTTGCTGAAAAATTTCCTTTTAGTGAAATCAAGGATTTTCACGCGGAAGTTCTTCGCTCCATCGAACGGGGTCATAAAACCTGGTCACATACTTTCTCAGAGGAACAGGGACGTACCCTTGTTTCCCCCTTGCCTCGACATCTAAACAAAGCAAGGAAAAATCATCTCGTGGTCCAATATGTGGTGCGTATCAAGCCGGTAATTGCAATCGTACAGGGGACCATTTCGGGACTTATGGAGACAAGAAATTATTACATATTTGCAGGAAATGTGTGCGCAAGGGCAATGACCCTTCGTATCTATCTGTTAAACACCCCTCCAAGGAATGCACATAATCGTGACTACCACATTCAACATTCAGGACATTAAATTGTAAAACTGACAGTTTAGATTTGCTTAAATTTTCTTCAGTTTCCGACTTACAAAATGTACCTTCCCCTGCGATTTCAGGCGTGTTAGGTTCCCCTACGTCTGTAGGTGTGTTGAACTCAAACTTCCCTATTGCTGAAAAAGAGTCGTTTTCCCCTGCGACTACAGGCGTGTGTTTAGATTCATTTTTTAATTGTTCGGAAATTTTCCCTGCCGTTGCAGGTGTGCATGATAATCCTTTTGATCAAATACCCCCTGTCAATTCAGGTGTGCATTGTAGGAAATCTGGAATTTAATGTGCTTTTACCGATAGTTACTTAGATTATTTTATAGACAACAATACATATTTTATGAATGATGATAATTTAATTTCTACAGGCTTATGTTCAAATATGTGTTCTTGGTTCACTCAAACTGCCCGATCAATGAATTTTGAGTATCCGCATATCCAGTTTTGTACTAGCGATCCAAATTCTGGTAGCAAATATGAATTTAGTGAAATGGATAGTATTAATTTCTCGCAGGTTCACAGTGCCGTTTTTCATTCAAAGAAGCCGAACTTTGCTCACTGTAGAATACCTGTGTGTTTAAATTTTGATATAAATTTATGGGAACAATTGTTAGTAGATTATCATGACAATATCATTGTTGAATTTTTAAAGTATGGATGGCCTCTAAATTACATTAAAGACAAATTGCCAAGTCCACCCGTTAGACGACAAAATGTGGATTCTCCGTTTAGTTCATTTATTGATTCATATATTTCAAAGGAGTTCAAGTTTGGTGCAATATATGGTCCGTTTAAAAGGAATCCGTTGTTTTGTCCACTCACAATTTCTCCCTTATTTACAGTACCGAAAGGAAAAAATGATAGAAGAATTATTGTTGACTGTTCGCATGGCGATACAATGTCTGTCAATGAGAGAATTCCACAAGATACATTTCTAAATGAACCTCTTAAGTTGTGTTATCCTAGACACGAGGAATTCAATTTCCTTATCCTTAAACATGGCCGTGGGTGTGGTATGTGGAAGTTCGACCTCTTCCGGGCATTTTGCCAGTTAATTTTAGACCCACATGATTTACATTTACAGGGATATGAGTGGAGAGATGACATTTACATTGACAATCGCCTAATTTTCGGAATGCGTTTTTCACCACAAGCCTGTCAGCGAACTACAAATGCCGTTTCATATATGATATTGCAACATAATATTAGTGTAGTGAATTATGTTGATGATTTTGGCGGAGTTAGTTCTTTAGAATCCGCTGAACATGAGTATGCTTTTGTTTTAAATTTGTTTCATCAGTTAGGGTTAGACGTTAGCAGGGACAAATATTTTAAACCTTCACAAGTATTGACCTTTTTAGGCAAAGAATATAACTCCATTGATCTGACCGTTCGTATTCCAGATGTAAAAATTTGTGAGACTTATGATTTATTACATTTGTTTATAAATACAAAATACTGTTCAAAACGCCAGCTTCAACAGATCATTGGAAAACTAGCTTTTATATCAGAATGTGTAAGAAGTGGTAGACTTTTCATTTCCCATATGCTATTGACATTAAGGAAATACAGATTCAATCATTATCGTGTGTATCTTACGGGCGAATTTAAACAGGACTTGCGATCGTGGCTTTTGTTTTTGCATAACTATAATGGTATTTCAATTATACCTGACCTACGCTGGTCCACACCGGACACAATTATTTCAACCGACGCTTGTCTTCAAGAGATTGGAGGTGTGAACTTTACAACTTGTGAATATTTTCACGCAGATATTCCAATTTCTTTGCTAAAAGTACACATCAGTGCTATAGAAATGTATACGATTTACATTGCCATGCAGTTTTGGGTACAAAGTGTTTGCAATAAACGTTTACAATTACTGTGTGATAATCAAGCATGTGTTCAAATACTAAATGTAGGATCGGCGAAAGACCGTCTGTTGTTGAACTTAGCACGTCAAATATGGTACTTATGCGCAAAACATAATGTTCAGTTGCGTGTAAATAAATATTCCGTCACCAGAAAATAGACTATCTGTCTTTTTGTCGAGATGGAATCTTTCGGAAATGTACTCTAGGAAGTTTTTTTTTACAGAAATACAGGGTTATGGTTCAGAATTTTCGGAAAAGATAGTCTTGAGTGACATGTTCAATGATGTTATTAACATTTAGATAATTTTAATGATTTTTACCATGTACTGTATTTTTTTTTATTTTTTTTTATTGTTCCTTTTCTTATGTATGTCATTTTGTGACTTCCAGGTCTCAAGTCCAGAAGATCTATTTTACACAAGGAAGTGAAGCTTGCAATAGGAGCAGATTTTCGCCCCGGAACTTTCTCTAATCTCAAAAGTCAGTTGAATGCTTACAATTTATTTTGTGTGTATTACCGGTTTGAGTCTTTTCCATGCTCTATAGATATTTTGTGTGCTTACGCATGTTTTTTTATCAAAAAGTCTCAAAAGTTTGTCATCCGTCAAAAACTATTTATCTGGCTTGAAGACCTGGAGTCAACTCTTAAATCTTGGTATAGACGCTTTTACGTCTACTGATTTTAAATTAACACTGAGTGAATTGAGTCATAAAAATCAGCATGTTCAAGTGTCAAAATTACCGTTGTTGCCTGAACATTTAATTAATATTGTTAGATTGTTAGACATTTTTGATTATGTTGATGCATGTTTATGGTTTTTCATAACATTAGCCCTCTTTGGAATGTTGCGTTCCTCTAATCTGATAAATAGAACTTCAGTATCGTTTAATCCTAAAGAACCGTTAACTAGGAAGTCTATTGTATTCACAGACCAAGGACTTTTAGTTTTTTACACTGGTCAAAAACTAGACAGGGACATGATCATGTACATAAGATTTCACTTTGTCGTTCACCTCAACCTTTACTTTGTCCGGTTAGGGCTTATAAGCATTTCATTTCTTTGATACCTGGAGGTCAGGATGATCCAGTATCCAGGGGGACCTCGTTCCTTTATCTAAAGTAATTTTGTCAAAACGTTTTAGAGAGATGCTAATTGTAATTGGCCTAGATCCTTCTGTTTTCTCTTTTCATTCACTAAGACACGGTGGAGCTACTTTAGCCACTAAGGCCGGTATTCCAGAAATTCTTTTAAAACATCATGGTGATTGGCGTTCTGATTGTTTTCAGACATATATTAAGCAAGCCAGTGTAGATATGTATCATGTTACTCTAGCTATGAATTCTGTTATCTCATAGTGGTTTCATTATTAGTTTGTGTTCCCCCCTTTTTTATTATTTTTTGTTTGTTTGTTCTGTTTGGCGACTTCGTGTTGGGTTTTGGTGCTTTTCACATGATTGTTTTGTAACTCATGAACATTATAGAAGTAATAAAGAGAGCACCTATCGCCAAACAGTATTAGTTGTCAATTGTGGACAATGGGAGGTAACTCTCATTGTACCTAATTGATAATATCAACTCTCTAATGTGGAGGTATAAATAGTTAAGTTGTGTCTGCAAGATGTAGGCAGGATTTTTTGTTTGTTTTGTTTACCTTATATATACATCAAGCTTTGCTTTCACTTTTGTGATATATTGTTATTATTTTTTTTGGTAATACTTTCCCCATTTGGGGTTTTGGTGCTTTTCACATGATTGTATTGTAACTCATGAACATTTTAGAGAGTAATAAAGAAGCACCTTTCGCCAAACAGTATTAGTTGTCAATTATCAACAAAAAACACATAAAGCTGTTTTATATCGACCTAATCTGAGGGCCCAAAATTTGTCATTTTTATAATTGAAAGAGAGAACTGGTTAAAGCTGTACAGCATGTGATATCTACAGTTAATATAAGCCATTGCTCATTGATTGCACGGGATTTTAGTAGAAGAATGATACCAAATTAAATACAACTTTTATCATAACAGTTCGTGTGATACCATACCGACGATGTTGTCAGAAAAATAAGTTCAATGACAACTTGAGGTTCATCTGAGCCTGAATCGTTCACATAATTATTCGTGCACTACTAGTATTTGAATTCACAAATTTTGTAGTGTCGGAGACAAAAAAATGAGGAATCTTTATAGAGGACCTCCCATACATAATTTGATTTACTTTAAAAATCAAATGGCCTAGCACATTAAGAGGAACTGATAACAATATGAAATGTTAAGGGTGAAAACGCATGACCGTAGCTTAGGTGTTTATCCTTGTTGTCATGGCAACTGCACGTTGCAATGTGTATCACCATATGGTAATTTTGATCAAGTATGATATTTAGAATAAAATCATATTTGTTTCTGAAGATATGCTTTAAAATAGATGTCAATATTATTTTAATATACAAAACTGTACGACAGAAATGAAGAAGTTATCTCCCTTTAAAGGGTAAAAAATGTACCAAATTATAAAGGCTAAACAATATACTTAATCCTCAATATATCCATGGTGACTTTTTTTGTCGGCTAAAGGGGATGCAGTAAAGTTGCTAAAACACCACTTAACAATTCTGTTGTTTGTTCGCGGTTCGGCTATTTTTATCATAGATTGACTGGACTATCTAACCCATGACAAGTCGGTCGTTTAAAACGTACCGCTACTAGATATAGAAAAGTTAGTAATAAGAGTCATAAACCGATGAGGGACTATGTCGTAAATGGCTTTAACTTTCCCCACATTTGCATTTACTAACATTTTTTCTATTATTTACGGAAGAAATGGGTTCTTCCATTCGGCAAACATGAAAGATATCAATATTTTTTCATAACTGTGTGAACTTGAATGTCTTTTATACTCGTTCTGCTACACTCTATGCATGCACGTGGAAAATCACAGGTTTTTCCAATGTAAGAAAAGTGCGAAGTTACTAAAGCGACAATCAGAAGATGTAAATCAAAGAAGGACAGACAATACAATGGACAAAAGATAAAGAACAAAAAATGACACCAAGCACACTACACAGACAACTAAAGATTGAGAAACAAGAATTGAACTCACTGAACAGCAACAAAAACATGGCTGGGCTTAACCGATCAATGGGATCCAAAGCCTCCCCTCTTGATGACTGGATCTCCAGCGGCAATACGTATATAGACGAGTATAAACCGCGTAAAACACAGCAAGCATCTAGTCGTTTCATTTTCGTGACACAGATGTTGTCGTATGAACAATATTAGTTATATTAAAGATAAGCGATTGCCCTGAGCATCTTTTAAACATGAGATAGTACCCATGACCATCGTAAGACATAATAGGGAAACAATAGTTTTCTTTGAACCAAAATCTAAATGACACCATACTTTTCCACAATGTGCTCATATTTCCGGAAAAAAACTTTTGACTGGTAAACTGAGACTTTTTTTTTCAAAATCCTTGACTTAGTAAAAGACAATGACGTTGCTAAAAATCTGAATACTAGCTCGAGCGAGCGTAACGAACAAGTTGTGAAATATAACCTCCATACGTGGTCAGTGTATTGCTATCAATATGTGGAAAATTGTTAATGGAAAATTGAAGCAGTTTGTTTTGTCATAGAATCTGGTAGAATAAAAACATATATATCAAAGTTAGTGCCAACTTTTCTTGAATAACCTTCATCAGGTTTCTCTCAATGCCTAAAATTGGAACACTAAAGAAAGTATTTGGGAACAGGAAAACCGAAGGGCTTAACCAGAATAGCCAAAATCGGCTACAGTCATATATGCTTTAGGGAAGCATACCTTTTTGCTTGGTTAGAATAAATAAATTCATATCAACATACCTTCTGTGTGATTGGCTAATATGAAGTCCATATATCCATTCTCTAATAAGATTGCATTATGTTCAACACTTGTTTGTACATCACAACAACTGCTTTGGTCCAAAACACATTGTGAAGACACGTCGTTGTAACTTACAGAACAACATATATGACTAAGGACACAATAAGAGACACATTCTATCTTAGACAATGCCGTTACGTGTTTTGTTGTATTATATTCTAGTATTTTTCCGTGTTCAACTAAAAACCTCTCGGAATAAACTCTCAATATCAGAAAACACATTCCTGTAAGCCATTTTTTGGAATTTAAGAAGACACATCGTGACATTCTGTGAATGTTTGTGGATTACAAGAAGTTTGCTTTTATATCGTTCACAAATGGTTGTATTTTGTAATCATATCAGCATATCATGAAAAAGTCAATAATTTAATTTGCTGTGAATACTGCAATCTGATTTGGTGATAGGCCTGTTGCAAACATTGGTTATACTTGATAATGTGGGTTGGTATTGTGGAATTAGACACAGTAATGAGGTATATATCTATCTGTAACTTAAAATATATAAGTGGCTATAATTCAATAGGAGAGCCTTAGGTTTGATTATAATAACATTGTGTTTATGAACTGTTAATCTAAATAAAGAATATATCTAATAAGCCATGTCTGTTGTAACCTTTCTAATTGATATATATATATATGTATATATCAATTGACGTTCGCTATAAATGATTATCATAATATATAGTATTGATATATTTTTTGTTTGTTAATAATATAATATGAATAATAATGGTTTTATTGCTCCCAAAATGTTAAATTATTTGTCTTTCCAATATTTCGATTTTGAGCGTACCTGATCAAGGTTATTTCGTGCGCACTTAATTTGACATCTGTATGTACGTTTCCATAGCAATGACGATAATAGCAACGAGAATACACCATTTTCCAGATTCCGATTTGATTCTAAAATTATACGCCTTTGACATTTTTTATTTGAGTTATTTCCCTTACAGAGGATACAGTACATCTGTTCCCGTTCCATGCAAGAGCAACGGAAAGAGGAAGACATTTGTGGAAAATGTTCTGAAAATTTATAAATATTTAAATCTTGTGAAATAACAGAGGTTATTTTCGCCCTGGTGTAGAGAGAAAGACAAGAAACAGTAACAGGATAACACAGACGGAAAAGAGGACATACATGAAAATAATTGACACGACATTTTGTTCTCCCCTTTTTATGTGTCTTTACATTCTGAATTTCGTCTTGTGATGTCCGTTACGATTTCCGCATGAAAACGATGTTCAGTTCGTCTTTACCACCAGTGGTTTGTAAGAGGGTTCATGCCTTGCTTGCATTGTTTGTGTGTGTTTGTGTATATTGATTGGTGTCCAACGCATAGTGTGTTGTCTTTTTTTCCGTCTTATGTGCCTATGTTGCCAGTTTCTCTGGATTGACTATTTTTAATTGCCCCTTCGGTATTCTCTAACGTTCATTTATAAGAAATAAAAAAAAATCTACAAGTCGTTACAACAATATAGGCAATACGAACAAGTAGCTCTCACCTCAATTCATTGAACACGAAAAAATCATGGAACAGACACACCCAAAAATTATACATTGTTAAACTCCAATCGATCAATTAATTAATCAATCATTCTATCAATCAATAACGCACCACCAGTAAACTCAATGTACCACTAATAAAATCAATACGTGATTCCTGTAAATACCATACAGTTATCTTAATTACAACGGAAATACAGAAACAACTTATATATACAAACATTAAATAAGTATATTCTATTTCACTTTATTTCGTTTAAAAGTTTTATTAATCGTCCAATCAAGGCACTAAATCATGTTTAATTCATAAACATCATGGGGCTATCATGGAAACATCGGGGATATTTTACCAGAGGACAGACGACGGACACAAAGTGATGCAACATATCTTACCCTTGGGCAAGGCAGACTCAAAGATTACCGTAACGAGGTAGAAAATCAAAAGTGCATATCAAACCTTTTCATTAAAGCACAAACGACGGAGCCAGACTGACACAGAGTGGTGCAACATATGTTGACAACTAAGTCATAATTTAATGAAATGAAATAAATTTTGAACCAATTTGACAGACGACGGACTCAAAGTAATGCAACATATGTAGACCTTCCACAAGTGGCACAGACGACGGACACAAAGTGATGCGATATGTTGTCAACAATACTTTTACCTACACAAACCCTGAACCTATGGGAGATGTGACAGATATAACGTGGGTGGGCTTATAGCCAATGTAATACAGAATAAAAGGAATTGTTAAAATTTTCAGAAATGTCGATATATACTTGTTTTGTCATTTTGTTTATTCTGGAAAAACAAAGTATCTATCGAAATTTCTTACTCTACTTTTACTGCAGGGCGAGTGTAGGAGACATAATTTTATCTTCAAACTTTTGTGAAAGACAGACGGAGATCATTTATAAACTAAAATTGTCATAAATGTCGATATATACTTGTTTTGTCATTTTGTTTATTCTGGAAAAACAAAGTATCGAACGAAATTTCTTACTCTACTTTTATTGCAGGGCGAGTGTAGGAAAGATAATTTTATCTTCAAACTTTTGTGACAGACGGACGGATCTGTAATTTACAAAGCCAGGCGCGAACCGTGGGAAATCTAGTGGTAATTTTCACAAGATTTGTATCATAATTGTTTTGATTTTTTTTAAACACAAATGATTTTGTTATACTTCACTATCTTTCTTCCTTTATAAAAACATGACAGTAGTTTTGCTATTTCATCCTAAAATCAACTGCATGACTATTTCCCCGGTGGTGCCGGTCAAAAATTGTAGGACTATTCCCTTTGTGGTAATTTCAGAAATCATATTTCCCGGACTTTTCTAATTCATTCATCTCATTGGTTTAAATTAAATTTCGTCATGCAAGTCCTCGGACTTTTTCATTGCGCGAGCTAAAATCCCGAGACGGCAGACGACAAATCTCATTAATTTAAGTTAAATTACATATATAATGGAATGATCTTATCACACTGGGGACCGAATTATTATATGCAATCCCATTAACACACCTCTACCCCGCTCGCTTGTGATTTGGAAATATAAAGCAACGATTTTGCATTACGGCCAACCTAAGCCACGGGCCGACAAGCTCAAATGTTCCAAATGTCTTGGAAATGGTCATAAAGCAAATGAGTGTGAGGCCGATTGGCGATGTCGTATTTGTGGAGTTCTGCGACACAAACATAGTGTAGAACAGAATCATTCTCTGATCATGGCAATGATTCAAGCAGTGAATCTGATATAATGGAAAATGAGAAACAAGATGAAGATCATATCGATGATCCCGATGATGACAAGACAAACAATTTACTGGCCAATAACAATCCTCAAGATGAAGAGGAAGAAATCACTCAAAATCCGGTAATTAATAACCACAATAACAAAAATACTGAGGCAATGAATGGTAAACTTGAACTGTCTCAATCTATCCTCGGTGTGCAAAATGAGGGAGATAAACTCCCAGCTACTACCAAAAAACAACAACAAATGACACAATATCTTAACGAAAAACTTGATGGAAATAGAAGCAGTCGGACAAAGTCTCAACAGAACAAAGGACGTCCAGAATTACTAGAAAAATCTCCAGTTACTCCTCCTGATGTACTTCATGACAAACAAAGAGACAAAGGTGCGAAAAAGGCCCAACAAATGGTCGATAGATAGGACTGTGTAAAACAACTATTTATTCTCATTAACTTTTAGTATAATTCATAAAAAAAAATATTAAAAAAATATAATGTATAGTTCTCATACAAATTTGATTTTTTCATCAATATGCTACATGTTCTTAGTAATAGACAAAATGAAATATTACTCAATATTTTCCACATTGGTGCTCAAATATAATGACACATATAATAATAAGCTGACTGTTCTGTATCTTAGGAGGAACTTGGCTGTAATACTGATGATATGTACTGAGTGCTCACACTTCTCACAGGTGCAGGAAATACTTCTGAAAAATAAATTAAGTACATGTAGTAGCTATAACAAAACAATATTGAAAATACATGTTAATAAAAAAAATCCTACCAAAAAAACTAAAGATTCTTCCTTCAATGCAGTCTTTAAAAGATTGGACAAAATTAATGCACTTGTACAATTCGCATCTATTAGTCTCAATGATAATCTTGGTGAATACAAGGCTAAGGATACATATATCTTCTAATATTTTGTTTATTTACTTTGTATATACACATCTAAAAAATGTACTATTTGCCTGTTTATTATTTTATTATGCTTTGTGCTGAAATATATGAACTGTTGCTTCAAAATAATTATACATCAACTAGTATTTACAATAGTATGTACATATCATATTTTGTTAATCAGAATGTACATATAGCCTTAAATGTTAACAAAAGCATGAGTCTAGAAAGAGATGTCATGTACACATTGTGCATAAATAATAACTTGCTGATTTGTATTTGTGTTCATGTTTTATTGTGTTTGTGTGTCTATGTATATGTCCTATGTCATGCTACTTTCGTTTTCCAAGGACTACACGTGGTCCTGTTTATAAACAAAGTCACGTGTCCTATTTATATTTATGTAATAACCTTCTCTACGGCTCTGAAGCATGGAGAGAAGTAGGCTGGTTCTACGAGAATATTGTTGTTGGTCCTCAAGTTCGTTCTCTAGTACCGACATTTTGGACTGAAGATGTTTAATAATCTCGTCTTATTCTTGGATTTTTTTGGCATAAGGTTCAATACTTTTCTGACATGCAGCTTGAATGGTTTTATTCATGGTGATTGCTACTTGTTGAGACATAATACTGGTAATTTTATTAATAAAAGACGGATCACTCAATATACCAGATACTACTTTGGTAAGTTCTCCGACAGTTAGATTGTCTATTTGAGTGGAGTTATTGAACACCTCAGGGTCATTGTCAGATATGGCATTGACGCCTGCTCTGGCACACCATGGTCGGTGGTTCTCTCCGTGTACTCCGGCTTCTTCCACCACTAAAACTGGTCGCCATGATATAGCTGAAATATTGCTGAAAGTGGCGTTAAAATACAATAAATCAAATCAAATCGGATGTATATTGATAAATCGACAGTTTACTTCAGCAATGGTAAACAAATTTGCAGGAAACGCTCGTGTTGTCTGTCTTACCCAATAACCTGGATAAGATATATAGGATGTAGCACAGTGAAAGGTGCAAGATAGTTAAATCTGTGACACCCGAGGGTAAGATATAAATCGTATCGGAAGAGGCTTGTCCGAGTCGGATACGATTTAAATCTTACGCGAGGGTGTCTCAGATTTAACAATCTTGCACCTTTCACTGTGTTTGACTCGTTTTCTCACCCCTTTCTATCGTGTCAATGTTTGTTTACTTTGAGAAAATATAGAGTGCTCTCCCTTGTTAGTATGTAACGTAAATAAAAAAATGTTTACTTCCCTTTGACTAACGTCAAAAATATTGATCACTGATGTGGTAACCTTTAAAGATATTGTCTATATGCTTTATTATGAAATACTTTAAAATACTGCTAAGACACAGATATATCGACAATTTACTTCAACAATGGAAAATAATTTTGCGGGAAAAAGCGCGTGTACATAGCTTGTATTACCAAGAAGGCTGGGTAAGATAGAACAATCTTTTTCACATAAATTAACGGACTACTTTATCCAAGGGGTGAGAAAACAAACTTTTATGATGGTAAGGTAATGAAAAACGACTGTTATTATATTGAGGCACAGAATAAGTAAAAATATAAACTTAAAAAGAAACAATGAAAGACTTATTTTAGAGACCCGTATTAGATGTGACATGGGTCATTGCGCCAAAAACCGAGAATTAGATGGAAATATGTGATCGGTAACCTTCTCAATATTTGCGCGTTTTACTGATCATATTTCATTGATTAAATAAATAATCCTAGAGTAAATATAGCTACAGTATTCAATTTAAAAGTCCTTTAAGATGAAATAGTTTAAACAGTGTGTGTGTGTCAGGGTGGAAGAGCAGTAAATATTTATGGATTTATTTTTTAAATATTGGTTGAAAACAATTTTATTTCTAGCTTGTAAGGGTGATTATGTCGGACTCAAGATCTCCAGAGACTGATCAGAAAGATGATAAATGTAAGGACAAAGAAATGTCTACAAAAGGTAAGACATGTATATTTCATCGCCAGGTGTGATAAAATTTACATATGATTCGTTTCTATAAATGAAACTCAGTCAATGTAGATTGTCTTGTAAGTTACAGGGAGACATTGTCAATGAGACGGGCCATACGGGAGGCAGTGCCCATGTGACAGGCAACACGGAAGGCATTGCCCACGAGACGGGCATACGCAGCGGGAAACATTGCCCATGGGGCAAGCCATACGATAGACATTGCCCATCAGACCGGACGCACGGCAGACTTGGCTCATGGCACAGTTCATAAGAAAGACATTGCCTCTGTAACAGGCAATACAGGAGGTTATTTCAGCACTATGTGTGCTTATCACCACTTTCAATAATATTTCAGAAATATAAATATATGGTCGGTTTTATTGGTAGAGAAAATCAAAGTACACTCCGAAGAAAATCTCCGTTATTTAGCAACTAACTGACAAGCTTTACCATATACAGTTGTATCAAGTACATTTCCCCACGGATGGGAATCTAACTCGTAAGGATTATTGTGACCAGGCGTGAATTGAGAGGGGACTAGGACCCCCCCCCCCCAAAAAAAATCCAACCATTTAACGAATTTGATTTAAAAAAAACGTTTTTCTGAACCGTGGTCAGTAGAAGACTTACAAAGTAAGGTTCACAATTTCATTCCTGAAAATTACAACACATGGACAATATCTGTTTGGCTATCTTGGATGAATGTGATTGATTTGAGGAATACAGATCAGACAAATTTAGATGAGAATGCAATTGCAAGTAATACAGACAAATTATTTGAAACGGATTGTAATTTTCAAGAATGCGGGAAAACAATTTTCAGTAGAATTATAAACCTTTTTATTTGTTTAGATGTTAACTGCTATTTAACTTTTTTCATTGATTTTTATTTATTATAGGATTAAACACTGTTTTTTAGGAAATTATCTATGTATAAACTCCGGCAACTCAGTCACAAATTGAATAAAGTCCGAAGGACTTTATGTAAAGTTTGTGAGTGAGCTGCCGGAGTTTATACATACATAATTTCCTAAAAACACAGTGTTTAATCCTTATAATTCTTATTCTTGGAGATCGTGTTTGTTTTCTACGTTAAATACTATTAAAGAAATACCCAAGGAGAGCCTCAAACAATGGACATACAATACACATACGATTGTAAACTGAAAAAAATCCGCGAAATGCTATTGACGACTTTGGAACATAACCAACATGACGCCATTGGCGTCATATGAAGACTTCCAGTTTGAAACGTAAAGATTAGACGTTATTTGGCTTCGTGTACGCTTCAAGTTTGATACAATTTAACTAAAATAAGTTTTCAAGGTAAGCTTTTTAATTATTTTTGTGTATTGTTGTAAATATGACATGTAGGATTTCACATTTTCAAGATGGCAGATCCTTGTTAGTATCATTGCTCGTAGATTTATACGCGTGGAATGACCGGGGAAAAAAGTAGTCTGGCAAACGGAAATATCGATTTATAAATTAATTTCGAATGACGTAGAATAAGTGACGATATCCAATCGGATTACGAGTTATTGATAAATTCTAGTAAGAATAGAATTATTTATTATTATTATTTTTAATAAAAATGTATTGTTCACCCCATGTATCACCGCCTATGCCCCCCCTTTTTTTGTCCACCATGATTTGGATTATATCTTTGACTTGTACAATAGAAAGTGGTTATTTAATCCTTTATTAAGAACTTGGTTTGTTATTTTCTTTGTTGTTAAGGACAACAATCACACTACCTAATTGGTAGAGAGGTTTGGCGGTATGATTTGTGGTATTTAACGCCACTTTCAACAATATTTCAGCTATATCGTGGTGGTCAGTTTTATTAGTGGAGAAAACCGGAGTACCCGAAAAAAACACCAACCTGTCGCCAGTCACTGACAAATTTGATCACATAATGTTGTATCGAGTACACCTTGCCATGAACGGGATTCGAACTCACAACTTTAGAGGTGATAGGCACTGATGGCATAGGTAGTTGTAAATCCACCTACCATACAATCATGAGCACGACGACCTGCCGAGAACACTTTGCTATGTTCTAATATTCTGTTACAATGCAGAATCATTTTATAATATAGGTGATTAGTTAACACCAGGACAAGGAGTACAAATTAACAAGTTTCACTGATTAATGAAAATGACTTCAAACTTTAAAATACATTTTTGTATTTTAATTTTCCAGAAAAAATAATAGACTCAAAATATTGTCCGGTAATATGTGAGAGTTGACTTTTACTCACGTGTGGAAAGCGCTTGCATATGACCGTATCATTTTACTAAGAGGGGAGGTTTGGGCCCATACAACTAGTTTGATTCCGCCACTTTTTAATGAAGCGTGTGTTAGGAGAATCGGTTTTACCTCTTTCTATAATTTTTCTATAGGATTTTGAAGGTGTTGCTACAGTGTGTTATTTATTGTTTTTCATTTTATTATCATGAGCTAACTTTCCTAGTTGTTTCTGTGTTCATTTGTTGTCATGTACAGGGGCGGATCCAGGATTTCAAGTTAGAGGGAACTCACTTAAAAAAAATCGCGCCGACCTCCAGGCGCGAAAATGTTTGGGGTATTTCGTGTGAAAAATCACGATTTTACGCAAAAAAATCATATTTTATCCAATTTTAGGGGAGGCCCCCCCCCTGGATCCGCCCCTGATGTACATACATATATGTATGTGGGATTTCATGCAGTTAACGTACCGAAAATGTTTAACCACTGACAATTCACATTTTTTTTTTAATTCAAAACAATTTCAGTATGAGCAAACGAATATCTAGATTTAAAAATTGACAAAGATACTAAAGTAGTAAACAAAACTTGAGATATAAGAGTTGTGACGACAGTAATACACTACTATATATGTGTAATGTCGTTGTAAGTAAACAAATACTTTAAACATATTTTATTGTTCTATATTGATGTTACAAAGTAACCTGGCTGGCCTGTTTGAACTTCAAACTATGACCTACTATTAATATGTAACACCAGGTTCTCGTACAAATAACAACAATCGGCTATTCATAGTATTGTTGTTTGCATAGTATAGAATATAAAAGGTATAATAATTGTCAATTCACTCTAATTAAATGGATTCAGATGTAAATTATTTTACCTGTCCACCCTAAATTAAAAATGAAGGTTCCAATTGAACTACGACCGATAGCCACGCCCGGCCAAGTTAGCCTGAATCAACAATTGGATAGGACACAAGTTTCACAACTTATAAACGTCTTCTCCATGTAAACAAATGGAATATGATAACGTCACTATCGTGTGTGTTATGAACTAATATGATTTTATAGCCCTCGTGTATATTAAGATAGGTATATATACATGTAGACATATTCCATCGACATTCTCTCCATTCTTTCGTTTTTCATATGGAAATTTGATATATAATATATATAGTCTTGTTCGAATACATTTTAAAATCCACTGACAAATTTAAGAGAAATATGATATATTTTCTTCAAGATTGTGTTAAACAAATTAAATAGAGCGTTACTTTACATTGGCATGTTGGAGTCTTTTTTTTAGAGTGAAGTTTGGAGTCATTTTTGGAGTGGAGTTTGGAGTCATTTTTTTAGTCAAATTTGGAGTCAATTTTGGAATCATTTTTGGAGTCGAATTTAAATTAAATATTGCCCATACATAACAATACAAAACAGACACAAAAAAGGAGCAATGAATTAAAAATAGTTGGCGGTCGTCTCTCCTCAGTTCTAACATAGATGATCCATCTATGGTTCTACTGAACAAATAATAAATATATTGTTGTTATTTAGATTTGGAAAGCGTTTTACCTATATAGGTAATTGCGCCTTGTACCTATATCCTAATATATTCACATGAATATAAATATTTTAGTTATATTTATGAAGGAATTTAATCCTTTGTTTTGAAGATTCAAAGTATAATGAATATATCAGTTCAAAATTGACAAGTGATTCAGTAAAAAAGTACCATGATGATGGAGGTACATGGTACCATTGAGAACATTTTAATGTCCTGTGTCCAGATGGTTAGATCATATTGTTATTTTATTACAAATGATGTGTAGTAGGGAATCAACCAGCCATGATAATGAGTTTAACTGTCTCAATCTGGTCAGGGAGAATAACCTTTGTATGTCAGTGCATTTAGTATCCAACAGATTTATAACCCTTAATTAAGACTTTTTTTTTGTGCTGTGTGAAATGATTAGTGTGATGATTTCTGTTTTTCTTAACTACTGTAATCAGCAGTTGGAAATTGATATGATAAGAGTTAACTCTTGAAAAAGACAATTATAGAATATTTTGGTTGACATATGCATATGAATATTTGTGTTGATATATCATACTACATGTAATNAANTTGGAGTCAATTTTGGAATCATTTTTGGAGTCGAATTTAAATTAAATATTGCCCATACATAACAATACAAAACAGACACAAAAAAGGAGCAATGAATTAAAAATAGTTGGCGGTCGTCTCTCCTCAGTTCTAACATAGATGATCCATCTATGGTTCTACTGAACAAATAATAAATATATTGTTGTTATTTAGATTTGGAAAGCGTTTTACCTATATAGGTAATTGCGCCTTGTACCTATATCCTAATATATTCACATGAATATAAATATTTTAGTTATATTTATGAAGGAATTTAATCCTTTGTTTTGAAGATTCAAAGTATAATGAATATATCAGTTCAAAATTGACAAGTGATTCAGTAAAAAAGTACCATGATGATGGAGGTACATGGTACCATTGAGAACATTTTAATGTCCTGTGTTCAGATGGTTAGATCATATTGTTATTTTATTACAAATGATGTGTAGTAGGGAATCAACCAGCCATGATAATGAGTTTAACTGTCTCAATCTGGTCAGGGATAATAACCTTTGTTTGTCAGTGCATTTAGTATCCAACAGATTTATAACCCTTAATTAAGACCTTTTTTTGTGCTGTGTGAAATGATTAGTATGATGATTTCGGTTTTTCTTAACTACTGTAATCAGCAGTTGGAAATTGATATGATAAGAGTTAACTCTTGAAAAAGACAATTATAGAATATTTTGGTTGACATATGCATATGAATATTTGTGTTGATATATCATACTACATGTAATAAAAGTTTAATATTTGTACATTGATGATCTAATACCAAAATAATTCGGATTTTCTTTTCTCATCAGCCATCCTGGTTTGACCAACCATGATGTATAAATCCATAGGTGGGTTATACATCTATGGACCAACAAAGATTTTATGGGAGACAAATTTGGATTCCTTTCTATAGTCGATTTTGGAGCTGCTATTTGGTACATTTCTTTTCCCAAATGTTCAATGCGTTGTGATACACAGATGTCATTTGATATTATTTTTAAATGAAAAAATATATCGGCGAACGAGAAACCTGTATACTAAAACTATTTATAAAATCATCAGATCTTACTGTACATGTAAAATGTTCATTTATTATTAGTATATACGTTCGCTTATACATTAATTTTGAGGAAACGTAAGACTAATTATTATAGCGTCCCATTAAATACCGGTAACCATAGGAACTGTGAGCAAATCCGCAAGCAGCCTAGGAAGCCTTTTAATGGACAGACTGATCGACGGACATATTAGTAAATATACAATCCCTGAATGCCCTTTGAAGTATAGCTTTGAAGGTGGAAATGAGTAGGGTCAGTTACATTTAACTACGATGTTCGTCAGACAGGAACGGTTTTCATCACCCACTTTGACTTATGGTGACACTTTATTACTCTTTTTTTCAAAACTGCAAAACCTTGCGTGAGAATGTTTTCGTTTCACAGGAAATATATGTCATAGATTATCTTTAATGCTTTAGGAATTGAAATATGACAGCAATGTTCCTGTCATTGTTGTCAAAAAGATTACAAATGTGTTATGAACTGCATGCATCTGTCAATTGATCTTTAAAAATCTAAATACATATACTACAATAATAAAATATAAAAGTGCTTGAGTTAAATGGAAATTTGTTGTATGTATGACAATTATCCAAACAATTTAATTTCTGAATAACTTCAGTGATACATATCTGTCAATAACTTTTTATCTCCTTTATTCACCACATTTTATTTTTGATTTAGATTACATCATCTTGCATTGAAGCGAGAGCAAAAATATCATATAGTCTGCTACATCTCCATTTGAAGAAAATGTTTTGTTTGCTTAATCTATATGATATTGAAGTATTATTAATTAGAAATTCAATGTGAGTAATATGATAGTTTCAAACCCCAGATTGAGTAAGCAACTGAAGAATAAGTCTCTTCTGTGGAGAAACTGCACCAAAATGTGATTTATTTTTAGTCTGTTATGTTTGTATGTTGTGTTTTGATTTTTTTTT